>KV425691.1:12931-39473 GCA_001632425.1 Neolentinus lepideus HHB14362 ss-1 | reverse complement strand
AGCTTGATGCTTTTTTGGGTGAAAACCGCTGATGGTTTCCCGGCCCGAGTCTGAAGTCCTGGAGGTGAGGGATGTGTCAGTGAGCGACGATTCCCTAATGGTAGGAGTCCGAAGCGACGACGCGTCGAGCGAACGTCGAAACTCCCGAGTGGTAGGAGTCGGAGAGGGCAACTCACATTAGCGTACGGGGGGCATTGTGTAGCGGACAAAATGCTCGTGCACTTCAGGGACAGCTTGCATGTATGGTGCAAGGATTTGCGCGTGTTTGCGGAGATAGAGTATGAAGGCGTCGCTTGCCCACCGACCCTTAACCTTCACGACATCGAAAGGAACACCGCGTAAGAGGTACTCAAGTGTTGCACCAATGCGTATGCCGTGGCCTTGGAGGGGGTCGATGCCAGCAGCACGGGCTGCCTTCGAGAGGCGTTGGATGAACGCAGTTTTAGTGAGGGGACGATGTCCCTTTTGATGCCGATAGGCAAAAAGCGGCCCATCTGAGGGTGGTGCATTCACGCTAAGGTGATTTTGAAAGGCAGCATCTGGATCCGTGGAGCCGAGCTGCTTGGCCCAGCAGATGTCTTCGCCATCTGGAGCTATTTTAGTCTTGGGAATGAAGAAGACAGTCTCGGCGAGACCATTGCGATCGATCTCAACTCGCACGTCCCGGACCTTGACATGAACTGCTGGGTCGAAAGACTGCAGGTTGCGTATGGTGAGTTCGCCCACTCGCGCAGCAGAGTAGAAGCAGGTAGTGAGGCAGGCGAAGACTGCAGCATCCATGGGGTCAGCGAGGACGAGGTGTGATCGCAACTGCGACATGAGCATGGGAGTGTACGGCAGGCGTTTCTTCCTCTTTGATGAGGCAGGCGCGACGGCGGACGCAGCCCGAAGTAGAGCATCTAGCTCATCTCGGTTTACGGACCACGGCAGGCCATGAAGAATGTGCCAAGCACGGATGCCGAACACATAGTTTGCAAGAGTTTGGCCCGCATAGGACCCAGCCAGCGATGCAATAAAAGACGATAGAAGGACTTGGCTAGTCGGAGCTCGCTGAGCCTCGGCGACGCCAGCATTATCACAGAAGACATGGAAGAGTAGCAGACCTGTCCCGTAACATTCCGCCGTGCTGCTTGACCAGGCATGGTGCAGCACATCAGTTATCCGCTGGATGTCGCTAGATGAGAAAGGCAGTGGAGCACCATCACCATCTACCGGAGCACGAGAACAGGGTGGACGCCATAAGTGGAGACGGTCCCGTGCAAGGCAGTGGGGCCGCAAAGGCGACACCCGGGGGGCAAGGCCATGCCGATAGGGTCGCGGTGGAGAAGCGGGGCCTGAGGATGGCAGAGCTGCAAGCAGGCGGGCATTAATCCCACCAGTAGCGCTCATCATTGAACAGGTCACTGGCATCGCACTCGAAGCTGCGGTTGATGTCTGCCCGGCGTTGATATTCACTGGACGGGATTGACTTGGCCATCGCTGTGGGCAGGCGTCCGCAGGCAGCCAGAGAGGCTTCCGTGGCATGTGGTGGATCATCGAAGTTGAGGATGAGGGCCGACAAGGCTGGCGGAATGGGGATAGCAGGAAGGAGGTATTGCGAGGGGGGATAGATGGCACGGGAGGGGCCATCCGCTGGATTGTGCTTGCTGGCGACGTAGCGGGAGTGGATGCGGCTGTTGGAAGAGGCAAGGTGCGAGTGGATGCGGCGGAAAACTTTGTTGACTTCTCGGTTGCGGCTTCGCCCGTTCCACCAGCCTTCAACGACGCCCTTGTTATCACCGAAGATGAGGTGATCAGACTCTGAGGGGAGCATGTGGGTGAGGTAGTACACCACGAGTTCAAAACCGACTGCCTCTGCCCACCCGATATCGCGTTGCGCCCCACCTCGCCAGCCCGGTAAGAGCCGCCAGGCCCGCCACTGGCCGCTGATGACGATAGCGATGCCAACACCAGAGCTGGCATCGGAGTACGCACCGATGTCTGAGACATCGACGGGACCAGGGATGGGGCGGGAGAGGGTTTTCGACAAGGTTGCTTTCCACCATTCGAGGTCGTCAGCAGTTCTGGCTGGTGGGGTGCGCGGCTTGTGAGGACTGTCATGGAATATCCCAAGCATGGCCTCCAGCTCGGTGAGGTAAGATCGCCCTGCAGGGACAATGCTGCATGTGTGCAGCAACTTCCCGTATAGCTTCTGGAGCTCCTCCAAGGTGTGGGTACGAGTTTTCTGCCAGTCCGTGATGGCCGCCAGGTATTTTGACCGCTTCTCCGTGGTGAGGGAGACTGTCCTTGCCTCCAAATCCCAGAGGAAACCCGTAAAAGGACAAGTTGAGCTAAACGGGATGTCCTTACTCGGTTCCCAGGGGATTCCCAGCTTCGACGTGATTGCATCAATATCGGCAAAGCAGTAGGAGAATCTCCTATCTGTGGCTGACCGAGGTGAGCAGCCTGAGAGGTCCCGAATGGGGAAGGCCATATCTTCGACAAACTCATCCACCCGACCATCTGGTAGTGTGTCGCCACGGAACCATATTCTCCCGCCATCGTGTAGGCGACCACCATTGGCCTGGATGCGAGCGCGCCACTGTGCTCGCTTTTGATTGTACTCATTAATATGCTGCCGTAAAATGCGAATGAATAGATGATCGTCCACCCATTTCGTGAGGGGTCCAATCCCACTCCCACGCAGGATATCAGCCTCTGCGTCGGCCACGTTGCCATAAACACCAGCTGCCGAGCTAAGCCCGAACATATTGCAGGTGTCAATTGCAAAAGAGTCTGGACCGGAAAGGCGTACAACAGCTCCTGGCCATTGGGATGGTGCCAGCGGAACCATCCGGTAAGCCTCTGCCACATCTCGGCAGGCCACTTGCGAACCAGGTGGGAGGCGCCATAGCAGGAGCGATACAGCAGTGAAAGTTCCCCAAGTGGACGGGTAGTCGTCAGAGTTGATCGCAGAGTTGATTGAGGCATGGGAGAAGGACGGAGACCGGGGAAAAGACAGGTTTTGGACCAGCCGAAACTTGTTTGGCTTATGTGGCTTCGGAACCAAGGATAGTGGCGATGACTGAAACGGGCCGATAAGAAGCTCGACGCTAGCTCGAGACAAGGGTCCGACGTAGCGGCCTCGTTCGAACTCATGTTCAATGATAGCTGCAAAAGCAACGGGGTGCAAATCAATTGCTGGTGAATTGGGAGGAGCAAAAGTCGACGTGATTGGTTGAACGCCAGCGTAGAACCCGAAGCGAATTGAGTTGGGAATGTGGGGATAGTGTTCCAGAAGGCCAAAATGTCCAAGAAGGTGCTCCCAGACGTCGGCACAGAGGGGCGTGACTGCGTGCTTACGCCTCTGCTCGAGGGCAGACCTGAGCTCCATGAGATTGCGACCCACATCCGGAGCACTCGTGGAGTGAGCTTGGGTGCATTGTGGGTGTGCGGCAACCCGAGGGGAGCTGCCAGTCCATGCAGAGGACACGGCCAGAGGGGTTTGAGAGAAGGCCGTTGGGTTCTCGGCGGCAGCGGGGGTTCTGTCCATCCCAGGTCTTCGTTGCCTGGCAGTGGCGAACATTGTGAGGTTGCCTGCTGAGGCAGAGGGCGCAGACCGACAGGCGGCGGGAGGCTGCGCCCTGTTGAAAACGCGCTCCCTGGCTCCTCGGGCGTGATGTGGGTGACGGGGAGGCAGAACGGTTGCGGGCGCGAGGGGGGGCTTGTTGACTGTACCCGCGACTGCCTCTCCTGCTGTCGTGTCCCTCAGGGCTGGTGGGGATGGTGCGGGTGAAACTGGGTGTGGTCAATCGCGGGTGTGGGTGCAGGTGCGAGGCAGGAAAGGATGGAGGTGCAGCGCAGGCCCAGCGCGGGTGCAGTGCAGGTGCGAGTGCAGTGGGTGAAGGTGCAGGTGCAGGTGCGGGTGCGCCAGAGTGATGGGATTGGTATGGGGCAGAAGTAGAGGAGGAGAGCTTGGTTAGATACTGCGGGCAGCGAGAGAGTGCAAGGGTACGTACGTGGACATAGCCTCCATTCGATACTTGTCCCATACCTCGTCCATGATAGCTGCCAGGAGCCGATCATTAATGGTGGCGATGTTGTAGCCTTCGCCGCGCTTCAAAGTGTCGTGCCAGTGCCGCCGGATCCGCGCTTGGTAAGTTATCAGCGCTGTCTCGCCGTGCGGCCTGCTGCGGTACTCATGGTTGGTGAGATTCCAGAACAGGTTGGCGAGCGCGCCGTGGTGCTGTGTGTCCCATCCCGCACTTTCCATTTCGGCAAGCATGCCCGTGAAGCCCATTTCCATTTGCCGCCAAGAGAGCTTGTCATCGGCGATTGCTGCCTTGGACGGTTTGTGCGCTGCGATCGGGCGTAGCGCGAGGACGTCCTCTTCAGTGGCGAGACCGAAGGTGTTGTCAGCGGTCGATCGCGCGGAGGACAGAGCGTCTAGGCAGCCCTCGGTGGTGAAGTACCAGAGCTCGATGTATTCGAAAGCCTCGAGTTTGTGAGTTGCAAAAGCCGAAGGGCGGGGGCGGAGGAAATCCGGGGCAACGCGACTGGGATCGAAAGGAGCGAGGGTGGCCTTCTTACGATCCGCGGTGGTGTTAGCGGTGTCAGGAATCGCAGCGCCGTCATTGTTGCCTTGTTGCGCTCGATCTTCCGCCTGCTGGGCAGCCCAAGCTGCTTTTGCGGCATCGTTTCTGACAGACCAGGCGCGAGACAGCTCCTCAGCGATGGACTGCTCAGAGACACCACGGTGGCTTGCAGCGGCGGCACGAATGACTGCGAATTCCTCGCCCGAGTAGTCCGGGCAAATTTGAAGGGAAGGGTCGTGTTCGATTCTGTCGGGCATTTTGACGGAAGAAAGTACTGATGCAGATGTAGAGTACACTGAATAGGATAGTGAGGAGTAATGTAAATTAAGAGAGTGTAGAATAGAGTGCCAAAAAGCTTTTCGAGACGGTTTTGAGGCTCCTGAGGCTGGCGGAAGTGGTCGTCCTCTCTAGAAAAGGCCACGTGAGGACCACTTCCGCATTCGTACAAAGACTATGTTCTATGTTTACACTCGTGCCTCGCTACACCATAGACCTGCGAACTGCTAAATGCTGAATGGACTCTGGGCCGGTGATCATCGATGATATGCATGCAGCACGGACACAAAATATCCTTCAAGTTGGATGGTTTATCTTACGAGAGGTATGAGATTATGTTATTAGTCTGGTCGTTGTTAGCCAGGACCGGGCTTGGGGGCAATCGTTTCCTAGTACGACGCCGCTTGCCTCGATGGCGTCCTTGCATGCCTGCGTATGATATGCAGCTGTCGACTATCACTAGCTGCGTCGTTCTATGGTTGCCTCACTAGGTGCTGCTCGATCTTGATTCTTGACACAATAGTTGTCAGAGTGCCAGTCGTCGTGCAGGATCATGCCAAGGAGGAAAACTGACGTGTTCTTCACGGTTGGGGTGAAAAGAATGATGCACTATAGTAATTACGAGTGCTGAGCACTACTAAGTGAGCGTCATGATACTCTGACCTTCAAGTCTACAGGGGATCATCTTCGCTCCCAAATTTAGAGCGTATGAGAGTGACTGCATAATATCCTAGGCTTGTCACTTACCTGCTTCTTCACAGACAGACTAGCCTGAACTACAGACCACAAGTGCTCATATTTGCTGGCAACTTGGTTAGAGCAAGTGCTTGAGATCCCGTACCACCGCTGACCAGTGAGATCTACCACAAACGCTTCTTGAAGTTGCGGTATGCTATACGATTTGAACCCCAATAGAACCTTGTACCCAGGACAAACCCGCGAAGGTACCACGTTCGTATATATTCCTCAGTTTCGCCGGGCTCTGCCATCTCTCCATACCGATGCCGAGTCTCATTAGTTTGCTGCTGGTCCCTGGTTTCTCAGACCGCGAGGAGGTCTATAGGACGCTTCCAAAGCACCGCCAAGTAGCTGGAATCCTCAGATTGTGCTGTAAGAGGCCCAGCGGGGAGTTCGAAGAAAAATGCGGGAACATTTGTCGGTCCTTGGTAGTGAGTGATTTGAAGAGTATGCTGATATTTGACGCTAACATATGCTCAAGCAGGGAGGTTTTCTAGTGTCAAGTATAGGCAAGATGTGAACGTTGCTTCGACGGATATGTGGTTCGTCGGAAAGGAGCCGAGGCTGATATTGCAGTCCCAAAGTACATCAGAACGAAACGACGGCGATATCCTCCATAGCATACCGAGTCAATGAGAGGCGCTATTTCTTGTACGTGAAGCCCCTGCTCCTGTGATGTCAGTACAGGCGACAGCATTAGACACTGACTCTCTTAGGAACTCGGGAACGTTCTTCTGAAGAATAGCACGCAAGCTAGACGAAATGTGACACTGGAAAGTTTGTGAGATCGGTGACATACTTCCTGCTCACTAATTGTGACGCACCCGCAGACCTGGAATGCAAAGTCAACGAAGGAGGCCGTACCGCAGCGGTTAACTGGGCAGTGGTGATGTTCTCCTTCATGCCAAGCGAGGAGGACAGGCCTATGAGATGATCCAGAGTCCAGACCGTTCGTGGTAACCCCTCATCAGGTGCATTCAACGGAACGTACTTGCGCTCTTGTATACTTGAGCGGAGTTCTCGGCGCTGAGCTCGGTGAGATCCTGGGCTCGCATTGTCCACAAGTTATGCTGAGGCAGATCATAGATCAATTATTGGTGGTATTACTTGAATATAGGCTCGCGCAGTTGGATATCAGGGATACCAGCAGCGCGAAAGGCCTGCAGCACGAAAGTGGGCTCCGTCTGCACGTACCCGCCAACCAGAGCTGGGGAGATAGGGATGCTGACTGTCCACATGTCTCTGAAGATGTGACAGAGCGCCTCACACTAGCCGCGAACATAGGACTTCTTGTAGAAGACTGACAGTCGCACCCTTGCAGGTTCACTTGCGGTCTTCAAGGAATGCACAAACAGATGGCATTGCAAGGAGCACGATACAAGGGGAATCAAACTACGTATACAACAGACCGACAGGTTGCACCTCTAATAATGCAAACGACTAACCAAGAGACGGGCAGTCCAGTAAATAACGTGATCCAAGGAACAAGTACACTATTTTCGCCGGAATGAGCACGGCTAAAAGGGAGCTAAAATAACGGTATGTTCAAGCAGATACTGCATAATAAGTATAAGCAAGGAAGGTAGGCCCGTGCAAGACGGAGTAGGACGAATGGATAGCGAAATGAAAAAGAGGATACTTCAGGCAGAGGGGCGTGGGTGCGTGATCTGTCAAAAACCTCATGCCACAAGTCGATACTCGAGGAGAGGGCAAATGGACGGGGGCAGCGAGGTAATGAGACGGAGATGGATAAGGGAAAGAGTATGTGCGTCCATATGAGCAGTTTTGAGGGTTATGGCTGCCAGGGATTGGAAGGAAAAGTACTGATGGTGTGTGACGTATTGATGAGTTCGAGAGCGGTGTCTCAAGACAGCGACTCCAATGACTCGGGGTCGGCGTCTCGACGAGCCTCAGACTCAAAGCGACGCAGCTGCTCTGGCTCGCGCTTGATCGCCGCTTCGAGTTCAGGTTCTCTCCGGGCTTCCTCGGCGATGACACCCGCTTCGGGTGTTCGTCTATTGCACCCGAACTTGCACAATCGTGCATCGAGTGTAGGGATGGGTGATGCTGTGACAAGGAGAGTAGCTGCGGAAGGGAGTGTGATAATCAGCGGTTGTCGGCAAGGTGAGGATGCGATGGCTTACCCAACGACAGAATCGCGAAAAAGGACAGGAGAAGGAGAGCGAGGCTCGAGCTTGATTGGGAACGCATCGCAAGAGTAGATGCCGAACGGTGATAGAGGGGAATTGGTATTCGAGGAAGGGATGGCAGGAGAGGCGAGGGAATGTGAAGGTAGGCCTGTTGTTTCTGCGAGTACAAGAACCTGGTCCAGCAACATCGACACCCCCTCGCTTTATATGTATCTACTTGTTAGGAAGGCATGAGTTATCGTAGCTACCCTCGCCTGACCGGTCTACCACACAAACTCATTGCCCGAAGAGAGCCCAAAGGAGCGTCCACGAAAGGAAACGCACGCCATCTCTCGCAAACAGCCATCGACTGCCGCATTTGGCAATATCTTTGTTGGCTCGGAGGTACTTGCCATTCTGGGAACAACAACACGACCCATTCTGGGAAGGCTCAAAGAGATAGCACGTTGTCGTGTGCGAGAGTCTGGCCCTCGAGGTAGCTGCGAAGAGAAGATGGGCAGATGGGTGTCAGTGGTGCCAACGGTAAGTGGCGATGGCCATGATGGCACTTATCCTACTCAACTGGACCAGGCGTTCTACTCACTTCTGAGCATTTCTTCAGATTCTCAAGCGGGGTGCGTTCGAGAAGGCTGTCTGGAGATTTGAACTTCTAGTCTCGCACCGTCCAACTCGTCGACCTGAAGCGTAGTCTGCTCGATCTCTGTTATGCGCCCACAGGTCGTACCAGTATGATCAATCGGATCGACCGTTGCGATGTGCCTGGCTGCTTCCGAGTCTTCTTGGGCGCAGAAGCGACGCTAGTCCACTCGTAGATTCGTCGGGTTCGTCAGGTAGGTTTGACTCGGAGCGGCCAATTAGAGTGCCAAGTAATGCTACGAAAGTAAGCTCTTGAAAGCAATGGCTTGCAATAGACGAAATTCTGGTCTTCCTAACAGTAGGTTCGGGTTTCAAGGTCCCCTAGCCTCTTGACGCCGCCTGAAGACGCTCCTAGAAGCTCGTCATCCGCCCTGAGAGCATCGCGATCACTGGCATCTGATGGGTCCATCTTCAAAGAGCACTTGGTCCTTCCCAACAAAGGGTGTCCGCTTGTCCTGAAATTATCGCTGAGGTTGCTGCGTCTCCTTACTGCACGGAAACGCTCGCATAGTTTGGTGACGTTGTCGCTGGTTGCTTGCATCTATTGAGGTTATGCCCCTTCTGTCACTCCTAGGCCTGTTGCATCACTGTTGCGGCACATCACGTCTGGACTGGCAAATCCTGTTTCGTATTCATGATCCTCGCACAAGCGTGGTTACTCGACTTCAGTACCGATTCGACAAATATAATCTTTTCGTGATGAGTCGGTGACGAGTCGATGATGATGATGACGTAGGTAAAGAAAGTCAAATGGGTGAGATCCGTGTATAGAGCTGAAGGAGCGTCCATTGAGGGCTGCCTAGAAGAAGGCGGAAAGTGCACCACGGAAGCGCAACCGGGATTGGTACTAGTGATAATTCGCATTGCAACAATTAAGCGGAGAAAACTGAAGAGCGAAAATCTTGGGATCAGCCTTCCATGGCCCAACTACGGCGTTGGTTCTATATTGTGTTGGTTGACATTCCCTACTACGGTCAAATAACGTATAGGCCTTGATAGCTAGGTCGATCAAGGATCAGATTAGAACGAACGGTGCACTGCAAAATTCAGCAAGTGCAGACATGTTGTGAAGACCCTGCGTTGCCTTTCAGCGGGACGCCAATGAGACAACGGAGCGGACCTTGGTACAACAGTCGGCGTGTTACAACACCAATAGATGCGGGAGATCATTCGGCGGACTCGGGAACATGCGGTTCATGAGAGTATACTCGAGTGTGCGCAAGATATACAACACAAGGTATGATGGGAGTGGGTATGAGCGTGTCATGGAGACTTCCTAGCTCCACGCGACGCTCTCTGGCTTCAACTCCGCACAGGAAGATCTGGACCATAGGGTCCAGGAACCCAGAAGAGCTGCCGTGGCCCAAACATTCTGACGAGGATGTTTCCATGAAGATGAAACGATACCCTGTCTGACTTCCTGATGGTGTCGACCAAAATGCAAGAAGCATTATGCTACATACCCAATCTGGTCCTAGATCTCTTCCGTCTTGTTTTTCGCGGCTTCCACTTTACAGGTGTGTCTGTGATTGGGCCAGTCCGCGGCCTGACACTCCTTCCCGCAGTAGGAGACATGTTTGCATCTGAACGACTTCGTTTAGTAGATCTCTCTCCGCAATCCAGATGCCACGAACCTGTGGCAAGCCTTGCTAAGTGCACCGAAGCCAAACAGCCTGTCTTCCGCAACGGCGTCCCGCTGACCCCGCACGCGCGCTTGCTGTATCTCGAGCAATTCCGCTCTCTCTGGGCAGCTGCCAAAGCTGCAGCCGTAATCCGAGGAGTCCAGAGACTCCCATCGGTCAGGGACGGTCATAATCGTCCAGGCGTGTCTCCGCCGCGTTGCATCCGGGACGTTAACATACTTCTCTAGCAGCTTTGCCCAATCGTCTACGCTGATCAGCTTCTGCTGTCGCTTGCTTGCACGTCGGTGGATGAAGTAAAAGAAAATAACGCCGTGCTTGGATGGCTTGGAAGCCACCCGCTCGAACGGCTTGAGTCCGTACCGGGAATAGATTTGGTGCATCATATTGGCCCATATACGCGTTTGCTGGAACGATACGTTGATATTTCAGCCCATAGCTATGGAAATCTTGCGGTCATGCTCACCGTGATATCGTCACCCTCTCGCTCTATCTTCGCAGTTAGCTCTCTTGTGACGACGTCCAGTGACTCCGGAGTTTGGCGGTTCCAGGCCACGTTCGGTAGACCTTCAAGAGCTTGTGCACAAAGTGTGTTTGCGAACGTACTCTCGACCTGATCCGCTGAACATTAGATACGGTAAACCAGAACTGCAAGTGGGTCGAAACTTACCCAATCTCCGATGAGTGCCCCGATGCCACCGGCCTGGCAGAACTTCACCAGATACGCGTTCGTTCTGTAGATAGGAGTCATGGCGTCCGTCAAAGCGTCGCCGAAAGCATCCCGATACATCTTGACTGTCGACCACTCTACCAGCCTCCGCATCGCTTTCTCTGCCCGCACCTTGTCCTTCCGATCTCGGGTAGGGCCAGTGGCAAGGGCCACACATATGTCAGCAATGAAAAACATTATCTGGTAGCCGGCCTGGTCGCTCCCAGATGTATCATATTCCTGCAATATTTGTTCTCGCGTCTCAATATCGAGGTCGGCATCGGGGGAGTCGAACAGGGCATCGCGTCGTGCTGCTTGCTCTCGATACTTGCCCACGTCCAGAGGGTCGTCCAGGAGAAATCTCTCCATGTCTGGTGCAATGTCTAGCAGGTCGCGCAAGCGAGCTGGACTCAGCTGGAGGAAGAGCCCAGTTTCGTGCAGTCGAAGGCCGATATCGTTGATGTTCTGCGCATCGCAGTATTTGAAATCAGCTATCTTTTTGTCACCCATGACGGCGTTGTAGTATATTCTGAGGAGTGTCCTCATCCGCCTGAACAGATCGGGGACCTGGGGCGGACTCGACAGTGTATCAGATCTTCCATAGTGAAATATGACCTACCTCTTGATACTCTTCCTTGGAGATCGGTCCGCGCTTCATCAGGATGTTGCATATCCTTTCTAATGTTTCGGTCATGCCCGTAGCGATGGGTGGAGTCCGTAAAGGTGCTGGACGATGCTTGGGCCCTGAAAGGCTCTCCCCGAGTTGCTTCATCCCGTCCCCTAAGTACGCATTTTCCAGTCTCACGTAGACCTGTTGTCGCACAGGATCCCCCGAGAGATCTGCCCGTCTTGCCCGATGCCGTGCACGTGCGGCTTGAAACAAAGCGTCCCGGGGCATTCCAGCCAGCGCGTCTAAACCTTTGGTCGCAACTTCGTTAATCAGAGCATCCATTTCTTCGTCTTTGGGCCACCGACGATTTAACAGTTGGAAGAAGAGAGCAGAGCACACTGACACCCACAAAGAGTAACATCTATAAATAGCCGTCGCAATTTGATGGCGATCAATCGATCACGACGCGTCTTGCCACAAGCACGAATAAACCTACGAAGAAACAGATGATGACCGGACAGACGAAGTTGTACGGGGTAGGAGAGCTGGGTATGGGGACCGCCTGTTGTCGCACACGAGAGAGCGGCAAAGATCACCCAAATATTGTGATATTACAGATGCATTGACCAATGCTGACACCTAGGGATATATATTGCTGTCTCAGGAATCCGAGATTTGGCCAATGGCATCAGCATCAGAAATTATCGGAAGAAATACCTAAGACGTTTCTTCAGGATTCCCGTCGGTACCCTGAAAGCTGCAAGAAACCGTACTGAAGCATTATCTGATACTATACCTCCTTCAGTTCACGCCTGATGACTGCGCCACCATGCAGAAGAATTCTCCGAAGTTACGCCATTCCATTCTGCAGGGGCAGCATTCATGGGTCAAGGCTACCCATTCTGCGAGCATCATGAACCAATCTGGCTTTGAAGTTAGGCTTCTCAGACAATGACATACAAATCTCGAATGTGGAGAAAGATATCGCATGCAAGGTGACTCCGGGCTTGTAACTAGTAAACATCCTATTATAGTGGCCTACGTACCTCGTACACAGCGGGCAGGCGCGGTTGTCAGATAATTAAGTATACCATATGTACATTCGCAGTATAGGTCCATGAAACACTCTTCCTCCGCCCAGGCGTTCGTCCTGGATCGTCGCGTGGAAGGTCTTCGGCATTCGGGACTGAGTGCCGAAACGGTCGACCTCAGGCTGCTCGGCACATGATGACAACGATATCCTCATGCACGGTCTATTCTGGAGCCCTACGGATCCATATGGATTGCATTAGAACGTTTGTGGCGATGTACTTGGGTCTTTTCACGTTTTTGACTCGGACTCTCACTCGAGACGTCTTTAACCCAACTCTTATCTTGGTGTTGAATCGACAATAGTCGACATGACTTCGCCGAACGGTCTCATCTGCTTCACGAATTGCTTACTTCCATCGGAGGATGGAAGTCTTGTCGAAAAGGATCTGTGGATAGACGAGCGCCGGGGGGTTATTCTGGACTCGCAGGTAAGGGGATCATATATCAGGAATAGTGAGCAGAGCAGCTCAAGCGGCTTTGCAGCGCACTTTCTTCGTCAGGAAGGAGAGACCAGACAGAATCATTGACCTCAGAGGCAATATCTTGAGGTGAGTGGTGCTGGATGTGCTTGCAGTCCACAGCTGAAGAATTTACACTTGATAGCCCTGGGCTGATCGATATTCAAATTAACGGAGCGTATGGTTTCGACTTCTCTGTATACGACGGAGACGATGAAGCATACAGAGAGGGAATGAAGACTGTGGCTCTCAAGATCGTGGAAACTGGCGTCACCTCGTACGTCCCGCCCTTTCCGCTTCAGTGAGCGCGTTCTTATAGTGTGTTTCTGTAAGTTTGGTGCCTACCATCGTCGTACGTACATACCTACTCTTATAATTCCTATCTTAAACTGTCTTCCACTCACTAGACTCAAGAAAAGTCTCTGTATCCCAAAATCCTCAACCTCCTGCGCCCCTTCTCTCTCCTCAAGTCCGCTAACCTACTCGGGTGGCACGCCGAGGGCCCGTTCATCCAGATGGCCAAGCGCGGTGCACACACTCCCCCCTTCATCATCCCCGCTCCTGACTGCTTCAAATCCTTTGAGAACGTCTACGGCGCCGAAAACCTGGCTGTCACAGAAGACTGGGTCATGGAGGGCGACCAGGTTGGCGTGCGGATCATCACTGCCGCTCCAGAAATCGAGGGAGTCATGGACACAGTCACGGAGCTGACTAACAGGGGTGTCGTCTTCTCAATCGGGCACAGGTATGTTTGAAATTAGCACTAGCACTCGGAGGGTGACTGAACTGATGGCCGCGCAATCAGTATTGCGACGACAGATATTGCGACGTCGGCGGTTATTCACGGCGCGCGGCTGATCACCCATCTCTTCAACGCGATGCCACAGTTGCACCATCGCGATCCGTCCATCATCGGGCTCATCGGGGCGTCTCCCTACCTCTCCTCCGCTTTCAGCCCAATTCCTTCTGTCCCTGCTTCTCCTGCCTCACCTATCTCAAGGTCAGGGAGCGTCCGCCTGCAACATGGTGGCAAGGCAACATCAGAGGCGTTCGACGACCACGAGACACCGCCACAGACTCCCATCGTTGCCAGGCAGAACATTATTTCGACTGAGAGCATTGCGCAGAAACTGAGTCATGGGAAGAGCACCTGGCCAGAATTTCACCTTGAGAAGGGCCATGTGACGGATATGGCGTTCGAGAGGCCATTCTACGAACTGATTGTGGATGGAATTCACTCCCACCCCAACTCTGTCCGAGTGAGTAGGGGATTACGGCTAACATGCGCTCATGTTGACAGTTTCTTAGCTGGCGTACGGAACATATCCTGAAGGCTGCATCTTGATTACGGATGGTAAGCTCTGTCATTGTAAAACTATGGGCGAGATGTTTACTTGGTGCAGCAATGAAAATCCTCGACCCGCATTTGAAAGATGGTGTGCACGAGTGGCGCGACGGTAAGAAGTTCGTAAAGGAAGGTGATAAACTGTACCTAGAAGGCACAGACACGCTCGCCGGAAGGTAAAGAACACCTCTAATCAATCACTGCTGTACGTCCCTAAGTCTGACCTTAGTGTTGTCACGTTGGACAAATGCGTCCGGAATTTCTCTCGCTTCACTGGCTGTTCCCTTGGGGAAGCGATCAAGTGCGCCACCTATAACCCTGCAAAGTAAGCATCCCCTGTCTTGTTTTTCTACGATTCTGTAAAAACTTCTGAATACTCCCTCACCAGGTGCCTCGGTATTGAGAACAGGAAGGGCACGCTTAGGCCTGGTGCCGACGCTGATCTCGTCGTTCTTGATAGGAAGGGAAATGTTGTTAGCACTTGGGTTAAGGGTAAGGAAGTGTGGACGAAGAATGGATCGTCGGTTGTGGCTTGATGCTCGATACGGAGTTCTTGTCTTGAACCGCCTTGGTGAAAGTTCTTCCGCACCGCTAGCTCGAGGTTCAGTTGGTATGTGTATCTGCAATGTACTTGTACGGAGATGGGTTGTGGAATGATATAACAGGTTAAAATATTTTCAGATACGCAAGCGAGTGACAACTATGTTAATTTCCGAGAAGTTCATACTGAGTGGAAAGCACCATCATGGTCAATTCATGGACATACTGAAGCTGTTGTTCCGATGTGCAGTGCCTAAGGAAAAATCCAATGGCGTGCTTCCAGTTCCGCAAAGAACATGCCATCCATCATCCTGTTGAAAGGCACCGCACTGTTCCATATACTCCGACGACCTTGTATCTCTTCCCTCCACTCGTCCGGTTGTGCCTTCCTCTCAGCAAAAGCAATGTGGATTTTATGGGTGGGAACAGATTGGCGTGACCTAACATAGCTCGCTAGACAAGTCAAGGACAGATCATCAAGGCTATACGGAGGGGGTACAGTCGACGGAAGCTTAGGAATTGTCAAAACCAATTTCTGGATGGTCGGCGTGAGGCAGATGTTATCGACCTTCTCGTAGTGAAGTGATTTTAAATCCCACATTGGAAAGGCGATGTGAGTGAGGTTTTGACAGCCTTTGAGTGGTGGGAATGTCGACATGCTGACACCCTGGATACGAATATGGGTGATTCCACCCATGAAGTTGCGGCTCGGTTCGCATTCATCAAACATTTTCCAGATCAAAGACGGGGTTTCGGAAAGAACAAACAGAGAACGGCATGGGTATTTGAATGATGCACTGCTGGCGATATGACCTTCCTCTACAACTGATTCACTCGTACCACAAATCATAGCGCTCTCCTTCTCCTTGAGAGCCTCCAGCATAGCCCACAGGTAAATTCCAGGGAGCGCGATCCTCTCAAGATCCAGCATCATGGAGCTGAAAAATGGGATAGCATTTCGCCAGAATACTCCAATGTTTTCAATCCAGAAGTTTCGCACTAGCGAGCGAACTTTCTCTGGGATGATTTCAGGAGAAGTCGTGTGGCCTCGGAGAACGAGCGTCGAGAAAACGTGTTTGGCGACGGCTACGTGAGCCCATGAGCAGACGAGTGAGATCGATAGCGCGGTGTCTTTGCATGAAGCTGCTGCGAAATCGAAGATGATAATGATGAGTTCGACAGGCAGTGTCAACTCGTGAGCCATGGTTAGCCCAGTGCCAGTAGAGGCTGATGCGGTAGTCGTAGGCCAAAGACGGCACGCGGGACTTCCCCCCTGATGCAGATGGCGGAGCGAGTCCAGGCCCCAACTCCCGATTTCGAACTCTGCGCAAACTTTCCTCAGCATCTCAAGCTCATTTGCGGATCTTTGACGCATTATAACAAAAAACTAGATATACATCATCCAGGCTCCAAGCACCAAGCTTCAAAGCTTCACTAGGCTTCAAGCTTCAAGCTTCAAGTTCCACTGGTCTCAGGCCGGCCCGCTGAATTGCCGCCCGTGCTGATTGACGAGGTTAATCCGTAGAGCGGCCATTCCGCTGGTAGGTCTGCGTGAATTCTGGGTCCCTTATAATGGCATCCTACTGGTCCTGTGACCTTTGCCTCCAAAATATAAGTATACGAAGTCCGAACCTGTGCCCGCCCGCATGGCAAAAGTATTATTGCGGCTTGCCTGTATTCTTGCGAGCCTCGCAGACGTTGGTTTCACGACATGGACACCAATACGCCCGTACAAAGACCCCATAATTCCGGGATTCAACCCTGACCCTTCGTGTACCCGCGTGGGAGACCAGTTCTACTGCGTGAACAGCTCGTTCAACTCGTTCCCTGGTATTCCAGTGTACACGTCCAGGGATCTCATCAATTGGGAACAAATCGGCAAGCTTATCATTTGTCTAGGGAGCTAGAAGCGGCACTCATATGCTATTCAAGGCAATGTCCTGTCACGACCAGAACAGCTCCCTCAGATGGCCCAGATATACGGGTTCACTAGCGGTATTTGGGCATCAAGTACGCAAGTTCTCTTCCCTAGATCTACAGTCGACTACAGTTTTGGCGCCCTGTAGCCATCCGATACAATAACGGGACTTTCTACGTTACCACCACCCTCGTCTGGGACAAGTTCGCGCAGGACGATCCAATGCGATGGGACAACGTTCGTTCCATTTTTCCGGCCCCCCTCTATCATCACTGACAAGTAGGTCTGTAGATGATGTTTACCACCAGAAACATCTACGGCGACAATTGGAGTGATCCGGTCCACTTCTCCCCTGGATTCCAGGGCTACGACGTCTCGCTCTTCTGGGATGACGACGGGAAGACGTATGTCCAGGGTTCCCATGCTTGGCATGTCCTGCCTGGCATCTGGCAGTACGAGATTGACTTGAGTAACGGCACTATCTGGAATCCAGAAGTGCTGTGGACTGGCACCGGAGGCATAGTGAGTGAATACACGTCGTTTTCAGTAGCTGAAATACGAGGTATGTTAGGCACCAGAAGGTCCGCATGTCTACAAACGAGACGGGTATTATTACTTGCTAATTGCCGAGGGTATGGTTTTTGTTACCAGCTCTACGAATATTAAGAATGTCTGATCATACACCTCTTAAACAGGCGGAACTGGATTAAATCACATGGTCACTATGGCCCGGTCCAACGGAAGTATCCATGGTCCATACGAGCCATGCGCTCATAATCCCGTCCTGACAAATGCGAACACGACTGAATACCGTCAGAAGAACATCTGATCTCGAAACTTTGAGCTATTTACTGAAATTCACCACAGTGCAGACTGTCGGTCACGCTGATGTCTTTGAGGATACCGAGGGCAACGTGTGGGCAGTAGCGCTCGCCACCAGAAATGGAACATGGGACTACCCGATGGGCAGAGAAACTGTACTCGTTGCCGTGGCCTGGGAGAAAGGTGAATGTCAACACAATAACAACCGGACTTCTACTAAGTGTTCAGACCAATATCCCTTATTCAATCCCTTCGATCCTATTAGGGTGACTGTTGACATGGCGGGACCTTTGCCACCCCCACGCCCGGTATGTCTTCCACGACGAACACACTCCATTAGCCTCACCCATGCGCACTAGCCACTCCAGATCCCGGACGGAGGCACGCTCGTGGGCCATGACCAGGCAATCACTTTCTCCGCCAACGAACCTCTTCCTAGGCAACTAGTCTACCTTCGACTACCAACGCCTTCCTCCTATATCCTCAGCCCTCCTTCTCATCCGAACTCCCTATGCCTATTGGGCTCCGCGGCGAATCTCACTGGTCCAGACGGTATGTCGGGTACCTCGACCTTCGTTGGCCGGCGACAGGAGCACGTAGAGTTCACTTCAGATGTGATTCTCCAATTTGAGCCTGGACAGGTCGGGGAGGAAGCGGGGATCACAGTCTTTTTGCAGCAGCTGCAGCACTTTGACCTTGGTGTGGTGTCGCTGAATAGTACCGCGGAAAGGTATATTAGGCTGAAAACGACGACGAAGAATTCGACGGATGGGGATATGTCTGATCCTCTGTCCCTCCCTGGGCTTGTGAAGCTACCGGAGAGTGCAGGGGATAGCTTGAAGTTGAAGGTGCAAGCGGTGGATGCGTCTACGTATGTGTTCTCGTATGCCGAGGAAGGGCTGAGGAAACCAGAGTGGAATGTTGTGGGCTATGGGGATGCGAGCGAGGTCAGCGGGGGATTTACAGGCGTAAGTGAGATCAAGTATGATGTGGCTTGTTGAGCTCATGCCTTGTGTAGACTATTATCGGGATGTATGCAACAGGAAATGGGCGGAACTCAACAACATCAGCTTGCTTCAGTACATTCTCGTACAGGGGAGTGCTAAATGGATATGTATGATTCATAGTGTATGTAGTTTCGCCGGCATACAATGGTGCTTTCGATGAGGCATTAGGACCATGAGCTAGACAGCCAATTAAGCCACTCCCTCAGACGCTTAATCAATGTCTGCTACTTTTGTCTGTCATGCAAAACGACCACCTTTAATGGTATGTGTCACACTCTTTGAATTTATCTTGCGTGCTAACACAATTATATCATGTATCGTCGAGAGCTGATCATTATTTGATTCATCAGGGCTACAACCACCGCACACGGGCGAAGTACCAGTATAAGTTATAACGATTTGACCCCCCGAGCCTCTCTGGGATTCATCGCTGCTGATACTCCGAGACGGATATTTCTATGACCTGTGGCCGCTCTACAGTTCAACTAGACGTCACAATTCAGCGCCATGGCTGTTGGTCCTATCTGGAACGATGCCGGAGCGACGGTATCGTATTCAAGGCTCCAGAGTTTGGGAGTGGCACGTAATCGGTATACACGTATTATGGAATGGGGCCGCTAACCATCGAACTGAATTCCCTCGCCTAGTAACGCAGACTCGTCAAGGTTCGAAGAAGACCAAGGGGATAATCACCATCAATCGATCATATCCCTGAACCGTACATCCTCCGAAGCTGATCCAGTATCTATCAAGAGACACAACTAAGTAGCGACGGTGTCGAGTCTGCAGCCATGGGTCAGCACTCAGCTTTTGCAACTCTTGCTGTACCTTCTCTGCCAAGTTTCTTCTTATCTGAATGGTTCGCTGCTTTCGGTGCGTCGTCACAACCAGTTCATGTTCCAAATTTCTGAACTATTGGACAGCTCGTCAGCGGTATATAGATGCGCTGCGTGAGGCAGTCCGGCGTGGATCTTTGAATATCGTAGAAGAAAACGAGCCATTCGTTCTCGGTGACAACCTCGTCTCAGACCGGACAGGCGAAATCAACGTACACAGCAAGTCGTTTTGGGTCCGGCTGTATCTCTCATACGACGTTGGTTGTGAGCTGCAATTTCATAAACGAGAATAATAAGAAGATCTGGCCATATGTGCAGTTGCGGAAGCCTGGATGGCTGGGGACTTTGAATCTCCAGATCTTGTGGCAGTCATGAACGTGAGTGGACAGAACTGACCGTGCAGACGCTTAGCCACTTACCAAGTATCATCAGCTCTGGATAGACAACAAAGATACTCTTGGCCAACTATCTTCCATCTTCCACAAGGCAGAGTACGTGCTGCAAATGCTACCCATGCGCTTCCTCAACCACACCATATCCCGTGCATTCGAGAATGTAAGTCCCTCTATTCATTTCACAAAGATACCAACCTTCCACAACTGTCTCAGGCCGCCGGCTACGACGCCTCCAACGACCTGTACCAAGTACTTCTCCATCTTTTCCTCCCCTCCTTCGCATCCTAATTCACGTCTCCACTCCCACCATCTCAGGCATTCCTCAGCGCGGAAATGCAATACTCCGTGCCCATCTGGAGCACTGACCTCGAAGGCAAGCGTTCCCCGGGCGACCTCGAGCGTGCGCAGGCGCGCAAGATCCAATACATCCTCGACAAAGCGCGAGTCAGGCCTGGCGATCGGGTATTGGAGATCGGTACGGGGTGGGGGGCGTTGGCGATTGCGGTGGGTCCCCGATTTTGATGTCTATCTAAGGTGCTGACGACTCGGTGTAAATTGAACGTGAAGGCGGCGAAGAGAGGCTGCACTGTCGACACGCTTACCGTCTCCGCTGAGCAGAAAGTCCTCGCCCTCGCCGATAAACGGATCCATTCTGCGGGCCTCTCCGACGTCGTCACGGTCCACCTCATGGACCATCGCTGCCTGCCGCGCGAGTTCGAGGGCAAGTTTGATGCGTGCATTAGTATTGAGATGCTCGAGGTGCGCTTGGCTCAATCTTTGTACGAAGTGGCGGTGATAAGTAATTGTGCTGATATACGAGTACCTATATAGGTCGTGGGCAGGAAATACATGCCCACCTACCTCCGCACGGTCGACTGGGCGCTCAAGAGCGATCGAGCAGCGGCCGTGCTCAATGGGGCGTCCTTTCCCGAGACACTATACACCCACTGGCAGTACGCATCTTCTCCCCAACCGCTCTCCCTCAGTTCCCATGACAATGCACAGGGGAATCGACTTTGTGCGCAAATACCACTGGCCAAACGGTGTCTCGCCGAGTGCAACGTCTCTCGTGGCGGACGCGTACGGGGCATGGGCAGGCAAGATGTCGCTGGAGAGCGTGGACGATCTCGGGCCCCGTGAGTACCCCTTCCCCTCCTCTTCTCGCCCTCTCCCTCGCCACCACAACCGTAGACTATGCCCGCTGTCTGCGCGAATGGGAGCGGTAAACCTGCTCCCGACCTCTTCTCTCTCCCCTAACACCACAACAGGCGCCTCGACGAGAACTGGGGCCCCGAGCTGGTCACGAAGCTGACTACCCGCCATCCCGAGCTCAAGGACGAGAAGCAGCTCCTTATCTTCCGCCGAAAGTGGGACTGCATATTCAAGTACTACGCGCGGGGGTACCTGTGCAACCACTGCTGGATGTACGTGCGCCCGGTGAGCACTTTGGTCTCCCGAGTAGCTGTTGGGCGGACTGATTGACTTGGAGTGGGCAGTTCAACACGAGAGAGGAGAGTGGGTGACGCGCTGCAGAGTGCAAATTGGTTGGTCGTATACCTCGAATATCGCAGCTCATGTCCGAGTTGCCTCGAGAATTACCACCTCTCATGAACGAGTTCACACAAAAAGGCTGAGATGGAATGAGAGCGGACATGACGAGGCTGGCGCAGAGAATACGGATACCAGAGAAAATAAACAAACAAACATGATCCACACAATATTGGCAAATCGTTCTTACACACCCAATCTACCAGAACACTTCTGGAGGGATCGGAACATGTATTATATTCGCCCCATTATCAAAGGCGCAGCGAAGAGCGATCGTCACAATAGATATGGTCACGCTCAGAGTCGCCTTGTCAATGTCCTATGCGACGGGCAATGGATCAGCGCTTGCAGCCACACCCAAAGCTGTCGCAGAAAATACTCATAGTTGCATCGCTAGAAAATTGACAGAGAACGCCAAAACGCGACAGTGGCAAGTACCAGACAGCTCTTAAAACCAAAGACCTCAGCGTGATGCCACATTTCGCCCGCCAAAGAAGGACGCAGCGCAGTAAGTGCGCCAACAAACTCGAGGTCACGATCAACGCGAGCGGGGAGGCAAGCTCTCGCCCCTGGCTAGTACGTGATCTCCAGGCAGGCGGAAATACAGACGAGCATAGACGTAAACGGAAGAGGTGTACTCACTGATCATCGAAGGGAGGGTTCTGACAGTCCCGCCTCGAGAAACGCAAAGGCACCGAATCACGATCTTCCATTCGTTGCCCAAATCTAATTGGGAGCAAGCTTAAAGGGCCCAAGCCGCGGCTCAGCCTCGCCTCAAATACGCGCCAGAGCAGAACCGCAACGCTTGCACCCCATCACGTGTCGTATTCGCCTCCCAGAAGCACGCGGCCAATCCGACGCAGCACCGAGTAAGAGGTAGGGAATGCGAAAACCAACGGGAGGGGAGCGGCAACAAGCACGAGACAACACTCCAACCAAAAACCCGAACGCACATTTCGCCTGCAAGCGCAGTACGAGAGCACCAGCAAAAACCGAGATCGAGCGGGGAGGCATGCTCTCACCCGCGGCCAGTACGTGATCTCCGGCCACTGCTAGATGGGTGAGCGTAAACGGAAGAGGTGCACTCACTGATCATCGAAGGGAAGTTCCGACGGTCCCGCCTCCACCCTGCCAAGCCACGCCACAAGGGAGAAAGGGAAAGGTACCGAACCACGATCTTGCATTCGTAGCCCGAATCTAATTGGGCGCAGGCTTCAAGGACCATAAACCAAGAGGGTTCCGCGGCAGCCAGCCTCTTCTCCTCAGTCTCGAGCCAGAGCAGAACCGCAGCGCTCGCACTCCATCACGTGTCGGCGGCCGTCTCCTCAGAAGCGTACGGGGCGGGCCAAGGAAGAGGTAAAGCACAGCAGCAGTAGTCCTCTCCGTGGACGGCGCGCTGCCTATCATCGCACGCCTGTTAGTGTCATCAGGCCGTATTCCGAGTCGGAGGTGCGCAGACCGCCTTGCTCCCGTGTATGGAAGTGTAGGTGTCAGCCTTCCGCGCATGGAGCTCCAAGTGCCAGGCGTCCGTCCATAGAACTCCAAGCGGCAGGCGTCCGTCCATAGAACTCCAAGCGCCAGACGTCCGCCCATACGACTCTAATATCCCGCCTCACCCATACGACTATATCACGCGTCACCCATACGACTCTAATATCACGTACGCGTCCCCTTCCTGTCGTCCAGAGCGTCCCAGTCCAGCACCCAAGTATCGGGACACGCATCGTGCTCTCCCGCACAGTGCAGAACGATCAGGTGGGCTTGCGTGGTCGAAGGGACGAGTACCAAATCAGACCCCAACGCGACGCCACATTTCGCCCGCCGAAGAGGACCATCGAGCTAGTGCCCAAGACCGAGCGCAGTACGAGAGCGCCAACAAAACCGAGCGCAGTACGAGAGCGCCAACAAAACCGAGCGCAGTACGAGAGCACCAGCAAAACCAAGCGCAGAAGATACACCAGCAAACCCGAGGTCGAGCGGGGAGGCAAGCTCTGAGGTCGTGATCTCCAGCAGGCGGGAATGCGATGAGCGTACTCGTCGACGGCAAAGAGGCGTACTCGTCGACGGCAAAGAGGCGTATCCGCTGACCGCAAAGAGGCGTACCCGCTGACCGCAAAGAGGCGTACCCGCCGACCGCAAAGAGGCGTACCCGCCGACCGCAAAAACTCGTACCCGCCGACCGCAAAGACGCGTACCCGTCGACGGCAAAGAAAGCGTACTCGTCGACGGCAAAGAACGCGTACTCGCCGACCGCAAAGAGCGCGTACCCGCCGACCGCACAGAGTCGTACTCGTCGACCGCAAAGACACGAGTATGGCCACGAAGCACGATCCTCCATTCGCTGCCTGCATCTGAGTGGGCGCGAGCTTCGAGGGCCATACCGCGGCAGCCAGACCAAACCGCAGCGCTCGCGTGTCGGCGGGCGTCTCCTCCATCGCGTGTCGGCGGCGTCTCCTCCATCGCGTGTCGGCGGCGTCTCCTCCATCACATGTCGGCGGGCGGCTCCCAGAAGCACAGGGCGGCACCGAGGAAGAGGTAGGGAATGCGAGAGTACTCAACCCAAAGACCCCATCGAGACGCCACATTTCGCCCGCTGAAGAAGACCATCGAGCCGGTGCTCAAGACCAAGCGCAGCAAACCCAAGGAGGCAAGGTCTAGTACGTGATCTCCAGCCACTACCAGGCGGGACAGATGAGCGTAAACGGAAGCGGCGCTCACTGATCATCAAAGGGAGGGTTCTGACACTCTACTTCTATTTGTTGGCCAATTATAATTGGGATCGACAGGCTGCATCGTAAAACCGCGGCAACCAGGCTACGCCAGAACGCAGTCATCATGTGTTGGCGGGCGGCACCAAGGAAGAGGTAAAGCGCGGCGCAGTAGTCGACGACAGCTCCTCCTGCGTATGCCTGTTAGTACCAGAAGGCCGTGCGAGATTCATGTCCGAGGCGAAGGTGCGCAGAGGCCGTAGAACTGGCAGTGGAGGTGTCATGGAAGGCCAAGTGTGAGGCGTCCATTCATAGACTCTAATATCAGGCGTGCACAGAGTCGCCCAGAGCGTCCAACCGCAGAACGCACTTTGAGTGGAAGGAGTCGAGTACGCTGCGCCGGGGGCTGGAGGATGCGGATGGGAGACATTTATTCTGCGCTGGATGAGGACAGCTTCCACGATTCATGGCAGTCCGAGTCGGAATCAGGCGCGCGACTCATATGTAAGGCATGGACGCTGTCAATGTCAAGTCGGAATGGAAGGAGGGCCGAGGCCGCGTTTCTCCTGGCTGAGGAGAAAACACCGTCGACTCTGTTCGCAGCCCACGTTTTCCGATCAGGAGGTCATGACGTACTCGATCACACCTACGTCATTGGTGTCGCCAACACCAAGCAGCGATAAGGCGTAGGTGGGTGCGGCGAAGACGAGCAGGGACGGGAATCGAAGCGCAGATAACGCCTCGCCTAGCCAATCACCGCGCTTCTATTGATCGCGGGAAATTGATGGTGAGGTGTTTGGACGGTTGAGGGAATAGCTCGGAGTAAGCCCCCGAGGACATCAGCAAATGGACGGACCGGCTTATCCGCTTATTTGACGCGTAGGCCTCAGTAAGCGCTTTAAGCCCAAATAAGGCAAGTCAAGCGCTTACAAGTCGCTTACAAGTCGCTTACCGGAGCCTAAGGCCTGCGCCTGGGCACTGGTCTTTGCACCCAGGCCCTTATAAGTGCTCTTATGGTGCCTATAGAGTACCTTGTAGTCGAGTTATGCATACCCTTATGCGCGCTTATGCACGCCTACACCAGCTTATAGTCTGTCTTGAAGTCATGTTATTAAAAGGTTACCTACGCTTATTGACGGTATTATAGAGGGTTACCTCTGCTTAGTAACCATCCTTATGGCATCTTATGGGGTCGTAGGTCTATATTGTAAGCCCAGATAAGCTACGGTAAGTCCGTCATAAGTGCGACCAGAAGCTGTTGTAAGTAATATAAGTGAGCGTAACCGAGCATGCAATAAACAGAATAAGCAAAAGATAACTGAACACGAAGGCAGACTAAATGGCTATAAGCAATGGTAACCAATAGTGACGAGACAGGTGTTGCATATAGCAAGAAGCAATCAAGACGGATACACACGTACAACGTACGGTGCTTTTAGGATTAAGCAGGCCAGAAACTCAATAGGCGACACAAACTCAATGGCACCAAGATGAGAGAGAAGCTAGAGTGAAACAGGTAGAAGAGATGGAACCGACGCGGTAACCTGACTCCGGGCAAAGGAAAGACCTGCATCGAGGCATAGTCAGCTTGGAGAGAATAGTCAGAAGGACAGAAGGACTGTATACGCACCATCAGGTAGTGGGTGACAATCACATAGCAGTGCCCTCGCACAGGTCAGCCCTCTCATCATCTGAATCATCGCCTTGGACGTCCATGACTTTGGTGACCTTCCGGTAAGATGAACCCGCAGCAACTTGAATTGCCTCCTTGCGAATGGACTTGAACGCTTCGTCAGTCAGATTGTTCTTGGCTGATTTTGAATAGCTCTTGGTAGCGCTCAAATTATTGGCAGCACTGAACGCGCGGGCGGTCTTATCTACACGGCCACTCCTGCTCTTCGGATGGATGATCTTCGACCTGCCGTTTACCTTGTCGACACCGATGAATTGCTTGATGTAATAATCGTAAACACGCTCAAGCTGTATAGATGAGCATTCAACAATTTCTGTCTGAGTTTCAGATCAGGACATAACTCACTGCCGCTGTCACCAGCCCCAAGGCACCAATTGGCTTGCCTGCCAGAACACCATCATAGCCGGGGATGTCAGGCACCGAACCTCTGGAAAAGGTATAATGATGAGCAAGGGTCTGGATGATCACAGGTGACGCAAACAAGCCCTTCCAATACTGTTTGACAGTGATGGAATTAGTGTAGATAATTAGTGCATAAAAGTATTGGGATGCACCAGGCGATTGGGGCCTTCTGCCTTAGCGTAGATGAACCGATAGCCTTCCATTGCACCTCGGCAGTATGCAATGCGCTCAGAATGGTGCTTGTACTTCTTCATGTCATTATGGAAGACACTGTCGATCACCGATAGGGCTGTGAAGCCAAATCCGGTGCGCCAGTCCCGGAGCTTCATCAATGACTATCATAGTGTTAATATGTTGATAGTAAGAGTTAGATAGATAGACTTGACCCTTTCATGCAGTGCGTCACCACTGTCAACCATGTACTCCCCATGAGTAGAAAGAAATA
>KV425690.1:21597-36304 GCA_001632425.1 Neolentinus lepideus HHB14362 ss-1 | reverse complement strand
GGTACAAGTACTCTAACAAACATAGATTGAATCTTGGCTTATCAAAAGGGTCTTGTCAGAAACTGTCAGATAATGAGGGTGTATGACGACAGAACATGGAAACTGTCAAAGAGATAGGATGTGTCCATAAAAGATATTTGTTATAGGAAAAGAAGGGGGCTCGGTGCATGTTTGTTCATCCAACAAGAAGTACTGCAGCACATCTGCTCGATGGCAGCATCCTAAGACGGGGGTAGGACGGCTTGCTTTCTGAGGAGCGTCTCAAGAACACTCAGAGTCCCGGTGCCTTCACCATCTCTGCTGCACGAACCGAAATCGACGGAACAAATCCGCGACATAACCACCCGGCGTTCGAGACACTTACATGAGTGGCAGCAGTTCTGATACTCATACATGTAACGTGCGCCCCGGCTCGATAGGTCAACCATGCTGATCGGCTGCCACGGACAGAAGTGTTCCCTAGCGAGGAACAATGATAGTCTATGTCGTCGGCTCGGCGACGACGCTAACGGACATTGCGTGAAGATGTAGTGTCTACTCCTCAAGACTACGGTCAGAAATTAGCCACGGCCGTGGTCGGAGGCTGAGTCTCGGGAACTAAGAGAAAATAAAGGGACGTCTGAATGACTCTACACATCCCAATAGTTCCCGAAGGTCATGAAGGGGAGAGCTGTGTGTTATTGAGCGGTGTAGGATCGAATGGCAAGTTAAGTGAGTAGACGCCACCCAAGATACCAGAAATAGAGGTGTACGCTACCAGCTAGCCCGAGAAATTTAGCAATCATCAGAGGGGGGATGTTCGCAAGGATGAAAGCGGTGGAAGGTGCTGATCAAGTGAAGTGGGTCCGACACCATGGATCGATCTTGGCTTGATGCAGTAGAGCAATAAGAATTGTGCAGTGTACGAATAGGATTCAAGCACATACCAGACCATAGAGACGGTCGTCTTAGCATGAAGCAGTACAGTACAGATATTGAACAACATCTCCACCGCACGTCGGGCATTGATACAACTCCACGTTACACAGGTGAGTCCGGTTGCACGAGGACCTTGAAACTGCATGGATCCTACGCCGTGCTGGATAAAGCTGGATGCGGAAACAGGGAATTCGGAGCGACTGAGCAAATCAAGTCGAATGGTGGTCGCATGAAAGGGCTCCAGAGTTGTAGGTGCAGTCCCCTGCCGATCTTGGTAGGAGACTAGACACCTAGAAGAGCAATATTGAGATTGGGTCCGTCACTGGACGGTCTCGAGAACGCTTGGCTTGATGCATTGGAGATCCAGTAGAGCAATGGGAGGGAACGCCAACATCGCATAGTGTCCCGGATCGCGCAGAGCACTAGGTTCGGACCGAATGCCAGAATTGCACCACTCAAGCTTCACACACCAGGTCGTGTCTTCGCCTGAATAAAGCAGTACAGTGCAAATGCCCGCTGCACATCGGGCATTGGTACAACTCCGACATGATTTGGACACGGTCCGGTTGCGCTGGGACCTTGGGACCGCATGAATCCTAAGACCTATGCCGTGCTAGATAAAGCGAGGCAAAACTCAAGTTGGATGCAGAAACAGGAAATTCGTAGCAGAGAAGCGACTGAGCAAAGAAAGTCGAATGGTACACAGCCACGCGGGAGCAAAGCCTCACGACAAAGCTCCACATAGGGCAGAGTTGTAAGTGCAGTCTCCCGTCGATCTTGACAAAGGACTACACCCACATTGAGGACCACGGATCCCCGTCCAAGATTTACTCCAGGACAAATAAGGGTATAGTTGAATATCCTGTTTTACAAATGCAGTCAACGACAGACTTTGAGCAAATGTATGGCGCCGAGGTGTGACATCGCTGCGTCGGTGAAATTACTAACGGCCAATGAGAATCAAAGGTTCCAAAACCGCTCTTCGTAGCGCCTAGAAACGGGATGGTACACCTTCAGAACGAAAGTCAACCCCCGCGTCTCGTGCGAGTTGTCTATGAGCCCCTCCACCCGCAGCGCGACGTCATCCATAAGCACCGCGCCCTTCTCCGGCTGGCTCAGCGACAGCACGTACGCCTTGACGCACGGCGGGAGCACGTGGATGTCCTGGCCCTGCCGCTCGCACCTCTCCCGCGGCGCGAGCCCCAGGACAACGGATAGCGCGTCGAAAAACGGCACCGCGAGCTCCGTGCACAGACCGCTCACCTCCACGCGCGCGAGGGCCGCCCCGCCCGCGTCGACAAACGTCTGCGCGACCGCGTGCGCGTCGTCCAGCCCCATCCACGTGTTCTGCACGAACTTCACCGACAGCGCGCGCAAGTTGGCGAAGACGCAGAGCGGGTGCGCGGGCGCGGGGGGGAGCGGCGGGCGCGTGCAGAGGAGCGACAGGCGCGTGAGGACCGGGAAGCGCAGCTGCGCGGGGCACGCGGCGCGGTGCGGGCACTGGGCGAGCGCGCCGGTGGTCAGGCCCTGGGGGCAGCAGTGCTCCAGTGTGCGCAGCGTCCGCCCCGCCAGCGCGAGCAGTTCGAGCTCGTTCGCGCGGTCTTGTGCTGGATATTGAATAATGATGCAAAGAGCGTGACTTTTGGAGTCCAGATGCGGGGTAGTGGGGGGGACGCGGCACTTACATGATTCGGTCAGGCGGATGCGTAGATGGCATATGCCGCCTCGGAGCGTGCGCGGGGAGGCGGCCGCGTAATGTTTGAGAAATTGGTCTATGCCTCTGGGCCAGTAAACATCAACCGCGTAGAATCGGTATGGCTCCATCAGGGTACAAAACGATTTGGATACAAGACGCAGCCTGCACGCCGTGCGTCCGCCGTCGCGGAGGGCGTCGGAGAAGATAAGGTCGAGTAGTTCGGATGGTAGGGCGTTCATGGCGATCACCGTGTACCTGCGTTAAATGCAGACGTGGTGAGGTGAATAGGACTGATTCTAAGCAGCCATAGAAAATAATATGATGCGCCCGAGATGCATGGACAACAAGGTGTAATCGATACCGCGTGTGAATGGGAGATCGGCGAGTCTGTTTACAGTAACTTTTCGCACGAACTTGTGAACTTGTCACCGTACTAATTCAGCTTACTTAACTTGGACTTAACTTGGCTTGCACATTGACAAACTAACTTGACCTTGACTAACTTGAGCTCATATATGACACCGCACTGCTTGCCTCTGTCCTCCGATACCCTCGACCCCGCCACACCGATTGTCGTCACGACAGTCTCTTCGTAAGATACATAGCGCACTATAACACACTAACAGAATATACGCTACTGCTGATTCTCTACTGTGCAAATTCGCTACTGTCCGCATATGCACCCGACTCTGAGCAGCCCAGTCCGAAGCATCTCCAGGAATGAAGCCACCGCCTGCTGCAAATTTCTCGCGAAGCAATTGCTTCTCTGAAAGGTTCCGTTATCGTGCGTGACATTCTCCTCCTGTGTCATCTCTGCTTTGCCATTGCCTACTTCAAGTGTCCTTTCTGCACACCCAATGCTATCCACATCTGCAGTGGAATGCCCCGCGAGTCTTTTGACGTGTTGCCTGGGGCCGATGCATGGCTGCTATGCTTGTATTGGCCTTCACCGTTGTCATCGCCGGTGTCCCAAAAGCAATATCATAGCTGTGGGCCATGGATGCAGAGAAAGCAGCTACTCACCAAGCACACTGGGCATACCACAACATCCACCATGAACAAGGGCGCGGATGTTGTACGACGTGGCTGCGGTCTGTTTGCCTTAGCTGTTGACACTAGTATTTTCTGTGTGTAACTGCATTGACAGTTCACAAAATTTCATCTAATACCACAGTAAGGATATATGGATAGTATCTACGGGCCTCCCAACCTGAGCAGTTTGGAAAGTAGTCCATAAGGTCAAACAAGTTAGATCAAGTTCAGTAGAGTGAAGTGAGAGGACTACGCCTGCGAAGCTCGAAGTTAACTTGCAAGTTCACTGTGACAAATTAACTTGCATGCGAAAAGTTAACTTCAAGTTAGGCAAGTTACTTTTGTATGAGTCAAGTTAGCTCGAAAGATTACTTTGTGAAGAGCCCCGGCGACTTCCTTTCTTTGCTCCTTCTCTGCTGCGAATTTCCTGTTTCTGCATCCAGCTTGAGTCTTGCCTGTGTAGAATTCATGCGGCTCCAAGGTCCTCGCTCAAGTAACATCGGAGTTGTATCAACGCCCGACGTGCAGAGATGCTGAGAAATGCGTCTCTACGATCTGGTGTCAACTCTGGCATTCGGCTGGATCCTAATATTCGCACCCTGCACGATTCCTGGGACACTAGTGTGCAGATGTTGGCGTTCCCCCTCGTCAAGCCAAGCGTTCTCGAAACCGGACCTAATCTCAGTATTGCTCTTGTGGGTGCAGTCTCCTGTCAAGATCGGCGGGGGACTGCACCTACAACTCTGGAGCCTTTTCACGCCCAGCTTGAGTCTTGCCTCGCTTTATCTAGCAGGGTGTAGGATCCATGCGGCTCCAAGGGCCTCGTGCAACCGTGTTCAAGTAACGTGGGGTTATACCAATGCCCGACGTGCAGTGGACATTTGCTAGTACTGTACTGCGAAGACGGCCTGGTGTGCGCAATTCTGGCATCCTATTCGGACACCTGGGACACTTGGTGTTCCCCCTAAGCATCCAGGGACGGACCCGCTCGATCCCACTTCACTTGAGTGGTCAGCTCCGTCTACCGCTTGCGCCCTCGCTGCTTGGGCTAGCTGGCAATGTACACCTCTATTTCCGGTGTCCTGGGTGGCGTCCCTTTATACTCTCTCTTCAGCTCGTGGCTAGCTTCTGACCGTAGGCTTGAGGACATTTTCGCCCCCGAGGTCTGTTGGTATCGTCGCCCTCCACGCTAGGGAACACTTCTGTTCGTAGCAGCCGATCAGCACTGTTGACCTCTCGAGCCGGGACGTGCTGCCAGTGTCTCGAACGCCGAACAGTTGTGTCGCGGCTTGTTACACCCGTCGATTTCGATTCTGCATGCGATGATGTGGGGACTGCCGCCTCGGGTGGAATGTATCATCTCCTGAGAGTGACGACTTCTTATGGGGGTGGGGTTGGGAAGAATGCGGGAAATTTAGAGTCTGAGGGGATCAGTTTGACGATGCACGTCGGCGTCACTAGACATAACATCCCTCACTTGCGCATCAGCAAGAGTGTAGTCCGAGATCTGCTTGCTATGCCGAAAGCTATGCAATTATTAGAGTCTTTGGAATAGCATTCGAGCAAAGTAATATAGGTGTCAATCGCGCTTGCCCAAGCTAAGCTGTACCTAGAAGAACTTTACCCTGGGCTGCTAGTGTGCACGAGGGCCGAGGCCTCTCGGATGCGAAACAGCCGCCCTATAACCTGCGTTAGTTATCATATACGTTATATACGCCGATGCCCTCTATTCCGTTGAAGAGATCAGGTGAAGAGGTTCCTCAACTGTTATAGTAAACCGTCCTCATTTGCTCGAGGCGATTCATCCGCACCCCGCCAGCGCATCTCGACCTCGCGGAACACCTCGACCGTCTTCACGACGCGGAACCCGAGCGCCTCGAACAGGCTGATGCTGGGGGTGTTGGATTCGGCAATGCGCGCGACGAGGGCGGGGCGGGGGACGGAGAGGGGCGGGGCTGCTGCGTAGGCGATGAGGAGGGAGAGGGATTCTCGGGCGCGGCCCTGGAGGCGGTAGGCAGGCTCTGGAAGGTGGTGTGTGAGTGAATGGGGGGCGGGAAATTCATGCGTACCTGCTATCATAACTTCAACCTCGACCTCTAGCTCGTCGTCGTCCAACGGGTCCTTGAAGAACATGTTGACGTCGCCAATCATGGGGAAGGCGGAGTCGGTGGCAAAGGACGGCAGGGTTAGGGGTGGGAGCTCGGAAGCGGGTGGGCGGGAGAGGATGATGAATGTGAGTTCTGCGTTGGGTTAGCTTGGCACGGGGGTGTCAGGGCACTTACTATCGTCGTCATCGCGCCACTTGCGCTGCATTTCGTACTCCTCGTCCAGGGTTAGGGGCTCGCTGGCTGTGAGCTCTCTGAGGCGGTCATCGAGCATCCATTGGTGGTATTTCTAGACGCGGTTGGATGGATCGGGAGCGGGTGGACATGGACGCACTTTCACATGTTCCTTCCTGTCAGACGTCATCGATCAGAACTTGACAGAGGAGAAACTACGCACATGTAAAGGACGAGGATCACCTTGCTGCCGAGTAACACCGTGTCTTGATTGACCAGCGCCAGGATAGATCCACGTCGGTAAAATCCCGCGTTGATCGCACAGCCACGATCTTATCGCAGCATTGTTTCCGAAAGTGCCAGGACGCACATCGTCGCCGTAATTGGTGAATTGCTTGCTAGATGAAGTTCGGCAGCCTCCAGTGTCATTGTTAACCCATAACCATCCAAGCCTCATTGTATACTGGTCCCATAATTTCCTCCAACTCACCCGCCCACAATCCAACCCATCGCACAGGATGTCCGTCGAACCTCTCCCTCCAGAGCTGCTGCAGCACATATTAGCGATGGCCTGCTGCGACGACGGAGCCACCGTCTCTGCTGCAAGGAGCACCTCGAAGGCATTCCGGGACTGCGCAGAGCATCTGCGCTTCCGCTCCGTCGCGCTCACTTCGAACAAGCAAGTGGCCGCCTTCCTCGACGCCTCCGCAGGCTCTGCAGCGCTCGTGGTGCACCTCTTCCTCTCTCTCGGCCCAGAGGACCCCGACAGCGCTCTCGGTATGTCCGCCCGATCCTTTCGCACTTGTTCACTCCTTCATCGACACGCGCAGTCACCGCCCTCCTCCGGGCCGTATCCCCCACGCTCGAGACCCTCCACTGCATCGTCGACTCCGGCGCCGAATGGAGCCTCCGCCCGTGCCCCGTCCTCGCCGCCGTCGCGCACACGCCCCTCCCGCGCCTCACCCACCTCACCTTCCGCCACCGCGCCGGCCCCGTCGCCGTCGCCCCCGGCCGCGGCGCGCTCTACCCCGCGCTCGCCCACCTGCACGTGTCCTTCGCGGCGCGCATCCCGCTGCTGAACGCGCACATGCTCGCGCTCGCGCTCGCGCCGCCGCGCCTCGAGGGGGTGTGCCTGTCGAATGTGGAGCTTGACGTGTGGGCGCTGTCGAGTCTCACGGCGATGCTGAGTATGAGCGCGGATGGGGAGGAGGAGGGTGAGAGGACGCCGTTGTTGCTCCCGGGATCGGTCGAGAGGTATGTGTTGATACCGTCTATGGGGTTTGAACGTACGGGCTTTAGGTGAGCATAGAGGATAGAGGATTTGGATCTTGTGCTGAGTTGTGACTAGCACACGCGTCGACGGTCTCGATTGTTTCGTCTTGGATCCCGAGCCTTTGAGGACCCTAGCGCAGTGGAGAGAAGAGTGGCTCGAGATGCTGCGTGCCCGGTACATGGGATGACCGTGTCTGGACAGGGCTTTGGAAACTCTGATTGTATTTGTATTTCTATTCGACTTTTCTTGTGCATCTAGTAGACGTTGACAATTGGCACGCCGCAGTCTACTTTCACTTATTGCTTGCGAGTCCAACCCAAGCTACCATTACCGACCTAGTACTATTGGGGTTCGTTGCACAGCAAAAACATGGCGGCAGTTGGTCTTTCGGTATGCGCGGCGAGGCAATACACGCGCAGTCTCGGAATAATTACTGAAAGACGTCCCTTGCCGGGTGAATCCCTCGGCCAGTGGGTTACCTCATGTGCATATATGCCGACGAGTGATCAGCGCGTAGACCAGATCATGGTGGCGTCGTCGACTAGAACCGCGCTTCAGCCTCGTGCGTACATAAACAGCGGTGCCTCCTTCAGTCTACGACGCCCGCCCCGCAGCTTACCGCTCGTCCCTGGCGCGGAGTCGATGCTTTCGAGTCTGACGGGTTTGCAGAGTTTGAGTCGTCGGACGAGAGGTATGCGTTGATACCTTGAAGCTTCAGGTGAGGATAGGGCAGCTGAATTATGTGCTGGTTAGGACATGCGATGGTTTCGTGGTGGATCGCGGTACGTGGGATGCGGAGGGTTCCACGGTCCTCTACCCGTGTTCAACTAACGCCGGAGTCGCGCCCATGCCCGACGTTTGGTCTGGTGTGTGCTTCGATGCATTCGGTCGCATCCTGCTCTCCTGGGGCTTGGCGTTCCCCCGATTGCTCTGCTGCATCCAGCGACGGACACAACCGATCTATGGTGGCGGACCCACTCCATTGTATCGGCTCCTTCCACCGTTTTGGTCCCTGCGAACATCCTCCCTCTGATGATTGCTGCTTTGCGCTTTCTCGGGCTGTCTGGTAACGCACCTCTATTTCCGGTATCGAAGGTGGCTTGACTGGACATTCGATCCTACACCACTCGATACCTTTGGGAGCTCCTCGGCAGTGAAGGAGAAGTGAACCATGTCAAGGTGCCAAGGGAGGTTTGGAAGGGAGTGGACTTGATGGAGGGAGAGAATTCTGGTAAAGGTAGGTGGAGAGTCGTCCGGATGCCCCTTTCTTGTTCCCGCGACAATGCCGCGGCTAGTTTTGAGTAGTAGACACTACATCTTCACGCAACGCCCGACGGCATAGCTAGACTCTATCATTGCTCCTCGCTAGGAAACACTTGTGTTCGTGGCAGCCGATCTGGGACCAACGTTGTGTGTATTAGAACTGCCACCTCGAACGCCGGATGGGTATATCGCGGCTTGTTCCATTGTGACACCCGTCGATTTGCCTTCGGTTGGTGTCGGGTGGAATGAGGCTATATCTCATCTCCTGGGAATGACGGGTGTGGGATTGCAAAGAGTGCGGGAAAGTCTGGGGGAATCAGCTCGACGTCACTGTCGTCGACGTGCCCCTCGCTTGCGCATCATCAGCGTGGAATGCAAGAGTATATTCAACGCTCACAGAACTGCATGGTTTACGCAAAACCCAAAGTATCCACGATACACAATTGTATGTCACCAGATCTAGAGTAGCACTCGACACTATCTGGATTCTTTCGACGTGAACGATAGAGACGAGTGTTACTTTCTGCTTCTCAAGATAGTAGATTCAGAGTATCGATAAACTACCGCGAAGTAATATTGTGGACGCGCGGCAGTTCCAGCCACACTTGTTTCAATTGCGAGATCGTCGGTATGGGCTTGGGAGGGAGCAGACGGAACTCCACTCCATCGAGATGACGATTAACCTCCGCGGCGATTGTTCCGAGCTGCGAGGCCAGGGCCTGGTGCCGCTCATCTCTCTCCCAGGGATTCCCCAGCGCCCCTGCACTGGGTACCAGAGTGTATTGTTTTACTGAGACGGGAAGTGGTTGGAGATTGAGCACCGAATCGTTAGACGAGTAATTGCGCGATACACAGAGCACAGGCAGAATGTCTCTGGCATCCAGACATATGGTTTGCACCGATGAAAGACAGACCTCCGTCAAGCATGACGACGCTCGCAAAGCCAGTAATAGAGTGCTCCAGTGTGCGATTGGGAAAAAACATGGGAATGGGAAGGAAGTGTGCAGTTGTTTGAGTGCAGGGTATAGTAGTGATATATTATCCAGTGATGCCTTGTGAGTGAATATTGTTTCACAGGGTTCGGCTTCGTGGTGAAAGGTTAACTGCCTCAAATGAGGAAAACGTGTCGTTGCGACTGTGACAAAGATGGGGCAATCGCCGGCTGTGTTGTTTTCACCGACAATGCAGTGGAAAGTTTCGAGGGTGCTGGATACGAGGCCTATTACGTTCTGGGCTGCGTAAATTCACTCTGGTAAGTAATATGGCACAAGGATGGCTAGCTTTGAATGTAGACTGACCGGCTTTGTGGCTAGCAACCAATAAGAAAAGATGTCGAACGCCTTCGGAAACCTCGACAGAGCTTGAATGAGCGCGGAAAGCATCCAGAAACTTTGACGTTTGCAGAGGAGTTTCGAGAGCTACAGACGTGAATCGATATTTTTCCATTGCATCTCTGAGTGTCCTAGAGACGTTCCGCAGAGAGCAAGCCGTTTTACCGCCGTCATAGGATGCTGCGATCGAGCAGATGTGCTGCAATAATTCTGTTGGGATGTCGTCGATCGGACTCATTGACAATATTTGCCGTGGACGGACAATGTACTTATGACTCAGGCTCGAGATTGAGGCAGAAGCTAGTCAATATTGCGCCCCTGCCACATTTTGGATCTGAGCTGTGTCGGAGTTGAAATATTATCCCAGATCTGAGCGACCTTCGAATTTAAAGGTTTCTGCGCGCTTAGCCACTGCAGTACCGGATCCTCGTGCTTTATGCCTTGCCTAGTATCAAATCTGGTGATGTCTAATAATTGATAAGCATCCAAGGCCACCTACTGCTAGCGAGATCTCGGCGAGAACCGGCTGTAGTCGACAAGGTTATCAAGCTTTGCTGCCCCGGCATATATGGTAACGCCACAAAATCCACACCGCAGCGGCCTCGTATTGTATGCTCACCCCAGCTATTATCCCGCAACTCCTCATGTACAACGCCCGTATAATATATATAATTATTCTACCCCGCAACATGAACTGTCAAGTTCGACGGGGGACTGCAGTCTGCACCTCAACTCAGTGGAGAGAAGAATGGCTCGAGATGCGACGAGATACTTGGTGCACAAGGAAATTTGAGTAGAAATACAGATACAACCCGAGTTCCCAGAGCCCGCTCCAGCCACGGTCATCCCATGCGACGAGATGCGAGATACACAAGGAAATTTGAGCAGAAACAAATACAATCAGAGTTCCCAAAATCTCTCCCCAGACACTGTTATCCCATGTACCAGGTACGCACCATCTGGAGCCACTTCCACTGCGCAAGCGTCCTCACAGGCTCGGGATCCAACACCAAACAATCCAGACCGTCGTCGCGCGTCCTAAGCATGCCACAAAATTAGCACAAGATTCAATCCTCTATATATGCTCACCTGAAGCCCGAACCTTCAAACTCCGCGGAAGGTATTACTACATACCTGAGCACCTCTTGACTGAGCGCGGGGGCAGAAACGCCCTATGAGCACCAAACAGCATATCCTCATGCCCACTCAGCGTCTCCCTCAGAACTTGAATCGGACACCCCTTCGGCTCAAACTGTATATTCGACAGGCGGACACACACGAGACCCGGCGGGGCCAGCGCCCGCGCCGCATGATGTGCGATCTTGAGCGGTGTCGGCTCTGCGAACGACATGTGCAGGTCTATTAGTGCGGGGTACAGCGTCGAGGTCGGGCCCGTGCAGTGGCAGATGATGGGGCCCGCGCGGTGGGGGAAGGTCACGTGGGTAAGTAGCGGGACGTGGGTGTGCGCGACGGCGTCGAGGATGGGGCATGCGCGGAGGCTCGGTTCGGCGCCGGCGTCGACGATGCAGTAGAGCGTCTCGAGCGTGGGGGAGACGGCCCGGAGGACGGCGTTGACTGCGCGTGTCGATGGTCGCCAAGACGGGATGGACGTACCGGGCGCGCGGTCGGGGCCGAAGGAGAGGAAGAGGTGCTCCACGAGCGCTATGGATCTGGCGGGGGTGGCGAGGAAGGCGATGACCTGAGCGCGACGGAGCGGAAGCGGAGGTGTTCGGCCCAGTCCCGGAGGTGGCCCGCACGACGGTGACTGTGGATTCGCCGTCGCTGCAGGCCATCGATGAGATGTGCTGCAGCAGCTCTAGTGGGAGAGGTTCGACGGTAGCTTCATTCTCGCAAGCAATTGACCAATCACGGCGCCGATTGTGCTTGCACAAACAATGCTGCGATAAGATTGTGGCTGTGCGATAAGCACGGGATTCGGCGCTAACTGGCGTGAATCGAATCCGATTGATGCTGGTCAACGATGCTGGTCAACCAAGACACGGTGTTACTCGGGAGCAAAGTGATCCTAGTGCCTTACACGTGCGTAGTTTCGCCTCTGTCAAGTTCTGATCGATGACGTCTGACAGGAAGGAACATGTGAAAGTGCGTCCATGTCCACCCGCTCTCGATCCATCCAACCGCGTCTAGAAATACCACGAATGGATGCTCGATGACCGCCTCCGGGAGCTCACAGCCAGCGAGCCCCTAACCCTGGACGAGGAGTACCAAATGCAACGCAGGTGGCGCGATGACGACGATAGTAAGTGCCCTGACACCCCCGTGCCTAGCTAACCCAACGCAGAACTCACATTCATCATCCTCTCCCGCCCACCCGCTTCCGAGCTCCCGCAACTAACCCCGACAGCCTTTGCCACCGACCCCGCCTTCCCCATGATCGGCGACGTCAACATGTTCTTCAAGGCCGCTTTGGACGACGACGAGGAGCTTGAGGTCGAGGTCGAGGTTATGATAGCAGGTACGCATGAATTCCACACGTCTCGTTCCTCCTCACCTCACCTTTCAGAGCCCGCCTACCGCCGCCAGGGTCGCGCCCGAGAAGCCCTCTCCCTCCTCATCGCCTACGCCAAAGCCCCGCCCCTCTCCGTCCCGCACTCCGTCCTCCTCGCGCGCATCGCCGAGGATAACAAGCCCAGCATTGCACTGTTTGAGACGCTCGGGTTCCGCGTCGTGAAGAGGGTCGACGCGTTCCGTGAGGTCGAGATGCGCTGGCGGGGTGCGGAGGCGTGACGAATGTGTGGACGTCTGCACCGCCCTTGTATAGTTGCTTTCAATCGTATCGAGTCCCATTCTATCTATGCAGACGGAGAGGTCTACGCGCAGGTCTTTCCCAGGCTGTGACCACAGAGAGCCTTTCAACTTGACATCCTAATATCATCTCCTTATGTACAGATAGAGACCGGTATATACAACTCCACCGCGAGTAAGGTCAGTAGACACCTACTCAGTAGACACCTACACCACTCCCACGCCGACTTCACCCATGCTGGTCTACGTCAAGGACACCCATGGCGGACTGACCCCATCCCCGCAGCTCACACTTCATACCCGTGTCCGCTACATCCCCGCACCTATTTTTAGGCGATACACGACGCGCGCACCTCCTACCGCCTCGTCTGCTCCCTAGGGACCGCGTCTCACTTTGTAAGCTGCTGGAGGTATAAGAAGTATCATTCGCGCATACTAGCTCATGTTGTGGCTAGCTCTGCCAGTAATGAACTGCTAGGCCTCTCGGCCACCTCACCCGCGCCCTGCGTATAAGGGGAAGAAAGCCCCTGACTTTTCCGCTTTTTAATGCTTCCTCCTTGCTTCGAGCTGGACGTCATTCGCTGACGACCCGGCGCGGTGTGCAAGTAACTCGGGGGCGCGCTTGAGTTATTTGGGCGCCGGGGTCAGGTGATTTTTTGCTTTCCTTCTCCGACCTGTGGATGTGTCAGCCTCTGCGTAAAAATAAGATTGGGCGGAGCTGGGTTTGGTGCTTTCTGCACCTACATGCTGGAGATAAGAACCCGAGGTGAGGGGGTTGTTGAGATGCAAGTGGAGCGGGGCTGGCGCACATCCACATATATACCGTTGTGGCAGAAGGATCACGCGAGAGCAGGTGCGAATTCTTGTTTCGTGCCTAGCATTCATTATGCGGTGAATATTGAATTTGATTACGCACCAGACATACGACGGGGGCTACGAGAAAGTGGCGCCCGTTGAGAAAGACTTGAGCATGTATCGCAAGAGACTTTCGGAACCTAAGTTCAGCACGCACATATTGTCCTAAATATGGTAGAGTACAGTGTCAGTCACTAAGGACCGGCGCCTCCGTAGCACCTTAACCAAGCCGCCGGAGGCCGCCAGAAAAAAAATTGAAACATGAACCTGGCCAAAATATGCGTAATCCTGCATTTTGATTTTTTTGATGGATTACGTAAGCATTCACTTTTCGGGTCAAAAATTCCAACCCAGGGATTTCGAAGCGGGAGGCATCTAGGATGTAAATAGTTTATATTAGGGGTAAGAAAGTGAGTTTCCATAGGTTCTGGACCTCACAATGGGCCTCTGATAGGTGTCATCACCGATGGTTCACTCACATACGGGTGCCATCTGGGTTCATGGATGTTCAGATTTGACAACAACAGTGTCGGGCATGAGAAACTGCGATAACATACATAAATAAAAGTAGAGACAATATACCTGTCATGGACTGATTTGGCTAGGGTTAGGGGCTATTAATAGTAAACACCATCAAACTATGACTATATGTGGTAACTCCGACAGAACTCCGCTTCAAATTCACTTTTCAGCAAGGTCAATTTTTAAAATCTTCGAATTTCGATAAGGTAATGAGATAGCCTGAAAGCTACGTATAATGTGAGTCGATTCACACTATTTCCGGGTATATCGGAGTAGTTGCCCGAGACGAGATACAATCACAAGTTCGGCTATGCCCGAGGCGTCGGTTTTGAGCGCTCGACCGACACTGTCTCTGGGAGTGCGAGACCGGCCTAAATTAGACCGGTAGGTTCGTACGCCAGACGGATGTATTCCAGCCGCCAGACAGCTCAAAATGTACGTTTACCATACGAAACCACCGGTCGAAATATAGACCCGAATATTGGGAATTCCGACCGGTGTCTACCGAGCTCAATTCAACCCAGGAACGTCTGGTTTTCCGTTCGTTAGTGTTTATCAAATTTGAGCAGTTTATCATAGCCAAAATAATCCATTTTCCGTGCAACCAGTCCTCTAGGATTTCCCCTTATTTTCGAGCACATTTTTCATCCAATTTGCGTCCAGATTGTGTCAAACAGAGAAAAGTACAAATTTCATTAGATCAACGGTAGCAGGCTGTACAACAATGAAAAATATGTTACAGTAGAAGGGCGGTGAGCTATGAATAGTCAAA
>KV425690.1:1117-20962 GCA_001632425.1 Neolentinus lepideus HHB14362 ss-1 | reverse complement strand
ACTAAGTGCCCAGATCATAATTTCAACCGGTTTTCAGTCGAAACCTGTTTCGACCTTATTCGACCACTTACCGGCTGAAAGTACAAAAACGATCGATTACCTGTCTAATTTAGGCCGGCCTGGTGTGCACAGTGTGTACTCACGAGCATCGCGTCCGCTTTTTCAGCATGCTTGACGCCCGCCCATATCCCCGTCTCCTCGCGTTCATCCATGTTCCTCGCATCCCCTAGTAGAACCCACGCCTCGTATCCGCCTTCTCCAAGCTCGCCTTTCTGAATCGCTGCCTCGAGCATCAGTCACGCTTCAGATAACATAGTAAGCCGATTTGCGTCAGGAGCGCTTTAGCGACTGACTCGACGTAGATGCACCCAAGTACTTGTTTTGCTGCTCTGTACTTACCGAGATATGGCAAAGTCAATCTCATGTGTTGGAAGGTCACAAGAAGTCAGAGGTTATAGTCAGCCCAGCATCGACACCGTTGAGACGTGTGACCGCTTCAGAATGCGATTCGTCGCCGTAATCTCCCAACGCGCTCTTCGATGCTTTCTGCAAATTCTCGCGGTAGTCCGGGAAATCAGAACCTTCCCTCTGTGCTGTCATCATCTGGTGTACGAACAGATGGCACTTTATGCTTTATTGTTGGCTGGATGGATTCATGGTCGAGCGATTTGAAGATTTTGAGACGCCGACTGGTACAGTTCGGGTCGTGCGATGGCTGGAACAGTAACAGGAGATCTGAACTTGTTCAGAACGATTAAGTGACCAAGGCCGGAGCGCCTCGTGCAATACTAGGCTTGATACGGCGCCTCCTAAATACGGCTTAGTAGACAAGCAACGGTCTTATGTGGAGTGCAATATGAGGGCACGCACGTACATATGCACTCTCTATTACTCATTGGATTCCTCTTGCAGCACATCTTTTCGGTAGCCTGTTGCGGCGGTGGAGGAGAGGTATCGATTCGCGGACATGGGTATATTATGGCTGTCGTCCGGGCCCGGGTCTTACCCAGACCCGTCGATGTCTCTGCTCTACCTCTATCTTGACGTTTCGTTCGCGCGGGTCGTTGTCCGCCCCATGTCGGTATTGCGTACTCACTTTATTTCTGATTTTGATCCTCTCTGCGTTTACGCGCGATGCGATGTTGGCCGGTAGGGATTGTGCAGAGTATATAATGTCGGGTTCCCGTGTTCATTTCGTGACATGGATTACTTCGGGTTGGGTGATCGGAGACTCGAAGGAGAGTGGCTGGAGGTGAAGTACGGGATACGTGTTCTGGAGATATGGTATTTTAGGCTGTAGTTTTCTGTATGTGCTCGAAATTTTGACGTCGGGCATGGATGACATCTGCGGCGAGGAGTCTCGGCAAGCGAGTGCACAACCGCTCTTATTTGAGGACTTCTTCTCTGTACATCTGCGTCCCTATAACTGGCCACGAGAACTTGCGACGAAAGCATCCACTGCGCGTTGGACCGTTCCTATTCCGCGTTCCGTTTCCAAGCAAGGCGTTGAGAGGATAGCTATATAGACAGATGCTATAATCTCAGCGATCTGAGTAAAGGCAGCGGGCCGGTGTTTGCCGGGAGCTGATGCTGTATCAAGAAATTTGAGCCACAGCGCGAGGGATATCGATCAGCACAGCGCAGGATCACCTCTCCTGCCTCCCTGCTGCACCCTTTAGACCTTCTCTTATCCTCAAAATGGCGCCCTCTGCATCAAAGCAAAAGCGATTGGCGGAAAAGGCCGCCAAACAGGCGGCGAAAGGCAAAGACGACTCGACGGCGACGACGGGCAGCGTCAACGGGAGCACGGCGAGCACCCCGTTGACGAGCTTGTCGGCCGGGACGAGTCAGGAGGATCTGTCGTCGATGGCAAAGCTGAAGATCGCGACGGAGAGGTGAGCGGGTGTGCGCTGATTGCAAGGGATCGATCTGACCGTCCGGACAGGAGCGCTGCTGGTGTCCTCGTCTCTGATCCCAAGGGCCGTGATATCAAGATTGACCAGTACACTCTTTCTTTTCACGGCCGGCTGCTTATTGAGGGCGCTGAGATTTCGCTCAACTATGGTCAGCGGTATGGTCTCTTGGGCGAGAACGGCTCAGGAAAGGTAAGTATCTGATTTGTCACCAAATGACACTAATTAATTCGGTACAGTCAACTTTCCTCCAATCCATCGCCGAGCAAGACATTGCCCTCCCTCCCCACATAGATATCTACCTCGTACGCGGCGAAGCCGAGCCTTCTGATGTCAACGCGGTCGACTTTATTGTCTCCTCTGCGAAAGAGAAAGTCGCGAAGCTCGAGTCGCGCATCGAGGAGCTCTCCGCTGCCGACGAGATCGACGAGCTCGGGCTTGAGCAGCTGTACGAGGAGCTCGAGGAGATGGACCCGAGCACGTTCGAGGCAAAGGCCGGCAGCATTCTCCATGGTCTCGGATTCAGCCAGGAGATGATGATGAAGCCCACCAAGGATATGTCTGGTGGATGGCGGATGCGTGTCGCCTTGGCACGCGCGCTGTTTATTAAGCCGCATCTGCTCCTGCTCGACGAGCCGACCAACCACCTCGACCTCGGCGCCGTCGTGTGGCTCGAGGCGTACCTCTCGACGTACAACCATATTCTCGTCATCACGTCACATTCGCAGGACTTTATGGACAGCGTTTGCACGAACATCATGGATCTGACGATGAAGAAGAAGCTGGTATACTATGGCGGTAACTACTCGACATACGTGCGCACCAAGGCCGAGAACGAGGTCAACCAGATGAAGGCGTACCAGAAGCAGCAGGAAGAGATTGCGCACATCAAAAAGTTCATCGCGTCCGCGGGGACGTACGCCAACCTCGTCCGGCAGGCCAAGTCGAAGCAGAAGATTATCGACAAGATGGAGGCCGCCGGACTTATCGAGAAGATCGAGACCCCGCGCCCGCTCAACTTCCAGTTTGAGGACATCCGCAAGCTTCCCCCGCCCATCATTGCGTTCTCGGACGTCGCGTTCTCCTACTCGGGCAAGAAAGACGAGTATTTGTACGAGCACCTGTCGTTCGGTATCGAGTGAGTGTCTCCCGCTTGGTTGTCTGCTGGTGAATGACATGTTGGCAGCATGGACTCCCGCGTAGCGATCCTCGGCGCAAACGGTGCCGGAAAATCCACCCTCCTGCATCTCGTCATGGGCGTTCTTCAGCCTTCCGAAGGCAGCGTGTCCCGCCACTCCTCGCTCAAGCTTGCCAAGTACTCGCAGCACTCCGCGGACCAGCTGCCGTACGACAAGTCGCCGATCGAGTACTTCCAATCGCTTTTCTCCGAGAAGTACCCGGACAAGGACGTGCAGGCGTGGCGGCAGCAACTCGGGCGGTTCGGTCTGTCGGGCCCGCACCAGACCTCACCGATCTCGCATCTGTCAGATGGGCTGAGGAATCGAGTGGTGTTTGCGCAGTTGGCGATGGAGCATCCGCATATCCTGTTGCTTGGTGGGTGGTGCGGGCCGTTTTTGTTGGATTCTTGGCTACTGACTATGCTGGGCAGACGAGCCTACTAATCACTTGGACATGGGCTCCATTGATGCGCTTGCGCGCGCCATCAAAGAATTCGAAGGAGGCGTCGTTATTGTGTCACACGACTTCCGTACGTGCCTTGTACTTCGGTCTTCCCGACGGCGCTGACATCAGATCTCGTTAAGGCCTCATCTCACAAGTTGCCGAGGAACTATGGGAAGTCAAGGACAAAACGATCAAGAATCTGACGAAGGAGGACGTCTCGATCGTGGATTACAAGAAGTCTCTCATGAAACAAAGTAAGTCTTGTGCAGCTTCGCTGGCTCGTTCCTGGCTGACTTCGCGGTCCCTGTGATGTAGGTGAAGCCGCCCTCGAGAAGGCGAAGTTGATCAGTAAGACTACGGCCAAGACAAAGACATAAATAACTTTGGCGAGCGATTCTATCTGTAGTTTGCAGCAAGTTACGTTCTCGTTTCGTTTCGTTTCGTTCTGAGTTCTGTATCAGCATCACTTTCATTCACTCATCCTCATCATGATTCATAGCAATGCTGTAGCGCCATCTATTGTTAGACGTGTAACCATCATCAGTTGTTTCTCGAATCCTATACTAACCTCGGAAATATGGATCTCATTGTTCCAGTGAGAAAGGATACAACTTCGCTACGATCAAGGAACAAGCCAGGACTTTGTGGAGAAATCACTAAGGCTACAAGCACGAGGCATATTACAGTGTAAATTACGCATAAAGCTGGGGCTACAAGAAGTAATCGGCGGGTGGCCGTTTTGTGGGTATAGATCGCACGTCCTTTGTAAAACGAAACGCGTCAGATCCGCGAAGGACGGAGAACGGAGATGAGTGGAATATGCATACCGATGGGGCAGCTTGGAACACCTTGTATTCCTGCGACAGGTGCTCATCCAGTTCGAGAATGGAAGCGACGTTGCCGCAGCTGAAATAGAACGAGTTACGGCACTCAGCAAGCACGTTTCGCTGAGAGAATGGTGTAAAAGGCCTTACCGGTAGCAATAGTTAGGTGCGCTCCATACCGTCACGATCGTCCGGTCAAACATGAGCTTGTATCCCTCCATGGCGAGCTGGTGTGCGCGCGCGATGAGGTCAATGGCATTGTGGTGCGCGAATTTCTGCGTTGGGTCTGCGCCGAAAAGGAAGCCAGCGCCGCGCGGGGAGAGACCCCAACCTTGGATCTCTGCGCACGAAAAGGCACGTTTAGGTGGCTGTAATGTGATTGGTAGCAGGCACAGCAGGCGGCGAACGTACCGTCCGGGTCGGACCAAAGCAGGTCACACATTGGACCGTCGTGCGGGACCTCTTGCTTCCTATCTATTGCTCGGATCTTCGAGACGACAAGTTGAGTGCTTTGGAACGAATACGAAATGGAGAAGCAGCACACCTGATCGATGGTATTCAAATTAGGGCTGAGGCCACCATGCACGCAGAATACCCGCCCGTCCACGATAGCGCCCAACGCTAGATAGTCGAAAACCTCGCAGCACCACCTCCAGACATTGCTGCTCCCGTATTTGCGCTGGCACTCGTCATAAAATCCGTATACCTGGGTTATTTGCCTCGATTCGTGGTTCCCTCGAATTAACGTGATGCGCTCGGGATATCGGACTTTAAGAGCGAGCAAAAGCAGAAAAGTTTCCACGCTGTAGAACCCACGATCAACAAAGTCACCTGAGAGGGAAATCAAACGATTGCTTGGGCGCTAATGAGAGATGGGCCGTACCCATGAAAAGGTAGTTCGTGTGCGGACATGATCCGCCCACTCTGAACAGCTCCATGAGATCGAAAAACTGTCCATGGATGTCGCCGCATATCTATGTCATGTCTGTTTCATTGGGAACAAGCTGGAAAGGGAGAACACGCACCGTTACTGGCGAATCTATGACCTGCACGTTGCCCTCCTCAACGAGAATCTCACGAGCTTTGAGACATAGGATCTTGACTTGCTCTTCCGAGATAGGTTCACAGCGGGCTAGTTGCTCGATTTGTCTGATATATCGCGATGAAAGCGATCGGGTGCGGGGATAACGGCAATGGAGGCAGCGTGAAGAACTGAGTATCATACACGAGGTGGGACTGACCTGTCCAGGTCACTTGGCATCCCCTTTTGCAGCGTTTGCGCGCTTTATAGGCAGAGTAATTGAAGTCAGGACTCAAGCGCCGTGAACTGGTGAAGTTGCACAAGACCGGCAGTGGTGGTGGGAGGTAAAGATGCCCGATCGCTATAATGGGCGCATCAACCATCAAAGTAGGGTCGGTTCTGACCAAGATCTTGATTGACAGAGTATTGTACAAACTTTATTCGTCTTCTCTATGCTACGGCTATAATACAATATGGGATGCGTAATGTACTGATAGATGTAGTGTGTCCGGGACTGAGAGCAGAGAACAATCCGACAGCAGGATGGCACCTCATGTCCGTACTAGTGATGAGTATCCATGCTAACAAAGCAACGGCGAGCCTGACGATGTGGAGACAGTGAGGATAGCAACAAGAGAGAAAAAACAGCCCAAAGGATGCAAGAACTCGACAGACCCACAATGAATCCAATGAATGATGTACAAGCATACAGCTTGCACGGTATGCACAACCACTCGTGCTAGGTAGCGTGTCGTACTCTGAAAGTGTATGCTGTCCGGTTCCAATCTTCCTCCATCTCAGGGGCGGCCGTCGACTGGTACTGAGGTGCAGGCACGACAGGCTGCGGTTGGTGCAGGTATGGCATCAGCTCCGAAGATCCGTATGGCTGTGAATATTGGGAGTAACTGTTCACAGATGTCTGCACTATAGGCTGGCTCTGTGGAGCCCGATATTGCACATATGTGGTGGGCCGTACGTCAATATCCACTCTAAGTTCTCTCCGGACCGGCGGTGGTGGGAGAACCGTAGGCGGGGAGGGATAACGGCTAGGAGGAGCGGAAGGCGGTTGCGACTGAGTAGTCTGATAGAGATTCTCGGGATGGTACGTGCGATCAGACTCCCGCCGATAAGTATACGAGTACTCAGCTCCAACAGCCCCCGACAGGCTGCTACCGTCCGACATCTCCCCTTGCAAAGTGTAGACGCCATGGAAAGATCCTTCGTTCGCGGAGAAAGAAGCAGCAGCTTCTAAAGTTGGCTGGCTGATATGGTCGCCAGGCACTTGGTGCGCTCTCTCCGACGTCAGCGGGGAAATAGCCTGCGGGGCTGATGTCGATGATGATGGATGGGAGTTACCGGAGGGGGCGTACTGGGGCTGAGAGATGTGCGAGAGAGAGTGCCGCGAGGTCGACTGGGATGGGTAACGTACGTACATATCAGAAGACGTTTGATGCCGCTGGTCAGCTGGCTGCATAGCCTGCAACGGCTGAGGAGCGTTTTGGTTAGTTTCATAGCTGCGATGGTGATATGGGGCCGATTCGACGGGTGAGATCTGCTGTGGCGCCTGTATGTGGTATCCAGTATGCGAGGTGTGTGGACGAACAGGGGACACCGGCGAGGGCGCACTTGTATAAGCACTAGATCCTGCATAGTGATATCTTTGATTGTCCGCAGATGGCTGTCCAACGGGCGAATTGAATAATTGCCGGGACGAGTCGAGGTAGCTCGCAATCGGGGGAGCCACGACTTTTGCTTGCTCCTCGTAGGAGATAGTCCCACTCCTGATCATCGAGTATGGCCGAGGTGCAGGCTCTTGCGGGCTGTGCATGAGGACAGGGGCAGGGTCCACAATTCCTGCTTGGACATTCTGAGAGCCGATATCAGAGTGTGGCGACGGCGACGCGGAGGAACCGCTCGAAGTGCTGTACGAGTTCGTCAGGATATGAGGCTGGGGTCGCGCAGGAACAAGGGGCGGCGGCGTATCAGGAGGGGGACTAAGAGAGGATGCTCGAGCTCCTTCATAGATCTCTGCGCCGAAGGTAGACGGCGGGGCAGCCGAGGGGGGAGCAGACAAGGGTGGGAAGGGGTTCGTTCTACGATACACCGAGCGAGACCTAGGGTGCTCATCTGAAGAACCTTCTGCCGTTTCAATTGCCATCTTCTTTAATGCGGCCCGAGCGCTCGCAGACGAACCTCTCCGGGACCCAGGAGAAAGATGAATCCTATAGCTGTAGAAAATATCATTAACCGAACTTGAGATGCAAACGAGAGGTTTCAGGGCACCGTGAAACAGAGCGGTAAGCGAGGATGAGCTATTTTAATTCAACCTCGCTCCTCGCTCAGCCCTTTGGCCACTATATTATGTTTCGTTGCATGGCACTCGCGACTGAGCTCGAAAGATACTCACTGTTGTTGCAGGTTGTCTTGTCGAGAGCAGCGCGTCTGACAGCCTGGAAATGGGCACTTGTGGTTGCGCTCGCCGGTGTGGACACGGCTGTGCCGAGCCAGGTGGCCGCTAGTGGTGAACGAGCGGCCACAGGTCGCGCAGTAATGCTTCTTCTTAGAATTCATAGCCTGTACCGGCGAGGGAGGAGAAGAGCTGGTATCCGACTGAGAACGAGGGTAGTCATCAGGCGCGTCGTCCATGAAATCGTCATCGTCATACTGGGATGCCGAGTTTTGTCTAAGGACGGTTCCGCGAGGCATTCGAGGGTAGAGTGGCGAAGCGAAAAGGAGAACGAGTAGAGAGACGAGCGCCCGTTATGAAGGAGTGTCGGGCTAGATAAAGAGGCTGGCTTGGATAGACTTTTCGGATTTCTGTTTTCCATAGTGTCGGGTCGCGAAGCCATAATTACTTTTGATGGTCACAGGCTGTGATTTTGGTTCCGATAGGCCGATCAAAGAGCCTCCGAAGCCCGCTCGCCCTCTGCGAAAGACAGCCTTATCCGGCCACGACTTTCGGTTGCCGCTTCCTTGTGATGGGCGCCGTTTTTCCATTCTTCGAGACGTAGTTTGTTGCCGTCTGTTGCCCTTCCACTTTGTTGCTTCTTTTCTTGTTCTTCATAAGCCGGGCATGGCACGACTGCACACCCGGCCGCAGGTGGCCACCCACCGTGCGCTGAAACAAGTGGGCCGCACTTACTCCAGGAACGCTGAGTCTGGGCTTTACACGTCATTTACAGCATCTGTGCCGCTGGATTGCAAGCTTCGCGTGCATCAAGGACCCCCGAATCGAGATCTCCTTCGCAAACAAGGGTGACCAGGCAATCCTCCTCAGAACCTGCCACAATGGCCACCCGGTACGTCCGTGATCGAAGCAGAATTACTTCAGCCACCAGCCTCTCTGCGGCACCGCATTGGCACCGAGCCTTGGTTTATGTATCTTCGACGCACTCACGCTCTCCTCCCGCTTCCAGCAACGTGCCTCCTGTTTGTGTTACCGTTGCGAAACACCGTCTCCCGGCTAACCGGTGCCTCTTCCCGCCGCACCGTCTATTTCATTTCTGCCACCCAAATCTGTGCGAGAAGCATCCTATCTCGTGACCAGTTCATCGATCGAACTACCGAGCGAGCTCTTGAGCGGACGCTGCGTCCTCCAGAAGAACACTAACTGCAAGAGCGCTGGGGCTGCTTTTACGTATGCCTCGATAACACAAAGGCACATGGATGAGACGAAAGCAAGCCAGAGGGACTCTGAGGAATAGAAGCCACTTGGTTCGTGGCTCCGTATTCCATTTGAAACGTGTCCTGCAGCGGGGTCACCCGCATCGTGTGCATGACTTGCGCATTGCCTAGATAATACGAGAGTGCCTCCGGTTCTAGCCACACCCACTAAGTGGCCTTCGCGGAAGTACATCCCAGAACTGGTTCCCCACGACGGTGCTAGCTTTCTATGTAAATCTCACGTCAATCTTCCTCTTCTGCCATTGGACAAGCTAAATGTCAATCGACTAGCTCCAGACTCGACTGCTGGGTACCCCGGATGCCAGCGAGTAGGCTGGAGCGGCGATCATGGCCAGACAAAATTGGCCCGAGGAGGGCCAACCTAGGTCAGCTTGTCCAACCAGAGCCGTAGAACGAATAGTTCTATTGATCTCCCTGCATCTTATTCGCTCTTTCACAATTCTGTTGAACGCGGAGCTTGATTCGATAAGCCCCGCTCAATATCTATCTACGAAATGGCGACGGCATTATTGACGCGGCATGAGCCCTTTCGCCGCTGCGCAGGAAGCTCACCGAATGCTGTTTTGACCACAAACATGTAACGTGGCGACCGATAGCAGTCTACATCGCTGATCGAACCGACAGCAGGGCGGTAAGCATCAATCATCCAACACGATCTGCCCCAGCTGACAAGTCGTGGACACGACTGCGCCAAAGAGGAGTCGAGTATAAATAACGGTCTTCTTGATGCATCCCAGATAAGATTGTCCTGAAAGGTCGGGTCATTACAAGAGCGAACGTGGTAAAGCTGGCGTTATGGTGTCCGCAAACTGACACAAGACCCAGTAATGACTTGGCGGGTTAGCCTAGTACTGTCCGCGATGGTCTATGTTCGTCCAAAGGACCGAGTCGTTTGGTCGCCATAGAAGGTGGTGCGACAAGCTCTTGGAAAAGCGATCATAATGATGTTCATAAATCCACGACAATAATAGTTTCTCATCAGCTTCAGTGACCCACACTGACCGCCGAAACGTACCCTCGAGCTGAGATGCACCCAGTACCAGCAGTCGATCCGGTCGTGAGTAGCAGAGTCTGATCGGTGGGAAGTGGTCGAGTGGTACGAGATACGGATGTCCTTTACCAAGGAGTCAAGTCCAAGTGACGACTGGGTTATTCAAGAACAAGGTATCCAGAGGGCAAAGACATGACAAATGGGCGTCGACAAAAATACACAGACGGAACTGTCTGCTGAAGATCTCGTGGAACTGTAGAGCGGGAAGTCGCGAGATCCTGGCGCCCTAGCATGGAGTTCGGTGTCTTGTTTTTACAGCGAGTTTCAGTGAGCACCGGCTGACCGAAGCCAGAAAATAGACTGTATAGGGACCGCCGAAACTCCTTCCCCACCGGAACGCCTTACGCGATTGCTTTGTCCATAATGGAGAAGATACTTGATGTTTGTGTAGCGTAGAATGTACTGATAGGCGAGTGGAACCTGTGTACTGTATCGGACATAGTGAGACCCCGATGAGAGTTCAGATTTCGAGCTTGGGTCCACGTCCACTGAACTACTTATAACAGGCTTTGTTGGTATGAGAACCATCGCGGATTCGAGCGTCTTCACGGAACACCGCTGATAGTATCTGGGTAAGGAACGGCGGTGAGTGCATGTCGAGTTCAACACATCGTCGTGTGAGCAGATGATGCGTGAATCTCGCACTTGCTTGGTGATCGCCGGTAGGACGCGTCTTGCGGCTTGCCGTCGAGGGGATGAGGAGACAGAACAGACGAGAATATTTGGCGCATCGTCAACCTATAATTGTCATATACACCTATCTCTCCGTTCGTTCATCACGAACTTGCGTCCTTCCTGGTCGGACAACGAGTCAGCGCTCGAAGGGCGACACCGACGCCAAAACGTACGAATGCGAGGATGGACGGTTTCAACAGTCGGTCATCATTGCACCGAGCCCAGCCTATTTCGTTTTTAGCCTCGGGCAGCCATCGGGAAAATATCCCAAGGCACTGAGTGAATGGGCGTTAGATGATAGATTAACATACGAGTCTTTCCAGAGCATAGCGCTTATTGCAGTTAGACAGTGCGCTCCACTACAAAGGTACGAGCGTTAGCATTCGGAGATTTAATTATTGCCCCAGGGGAAATAATGTGGCCGCACGACCATTCGGACGTCCGTCCTGTCTGCAGATTTTCTGAGTTACATTCTCTCTCATGTAAAACTGACGTAGCGCGTTCTAGACTCCGTTAGCAGACTTCGCTTCATGTTTGCACCACTAAAGTTCTCTTTTTGCTAAAGAAAGTAATTTGTACCTGCGTAGAAGGCGGCTGATGGTTGGATAGTGCTTGGGGCAATCGACTAACCCGTCTGTCGACGCACCTGTATCGTACGTGCCTTGCTTTTCATAATATACCAGATAGATTTGAAGGCATGAGTGTGGAGCGCATCAACAAATTGTGAATTCGAAACTCTGCAGGAAATAGACTGACCGATCAATCTTGCGCTGTTTCTTTTCTCTGTGCTGACGAAATTAACGCACCAACACATTCGGGTGTCACAAGAGTGTATGTCCAAGCATCGCTATTACCATGCATCAGGATTTGAAACTTTCCTTGAACTTTTAGAGTGCGCGTGCATCAGGACTCGGCGCCGAAGACGAATAAATAGCACAAGAACGCCGCCACTGAATGTGGCGAATCAGGGGATTCCCGTGCTCGCAAAGTGGCAAAGAAGCACATGTCGTAAGTAGGAAAGCTCAGAATCTGTGGAATTTCCTGCTACAATGACAAGCTGTCAAGGGCGTAGCGGGGTCGTGACGTGGGTGGCGGGAAGTGCGCGAGCCTTGATCTTAGTTCAACGGTAGAAGCTTGTCACAAATGTGAGGTGAAGAACGTACCTGCTGTAAACTGTATAGACGAGCGGTATATTCACAGAGCCTTGAGATGGGATAACTGGACATGAAGATCAATGTAGAGGTATCGCTGTATATTGTCACGACGCATGCAAATGCATTTTGCGCAAACAATCCAGTAGAAGCATCGGACGATCCAGAGCGCATCGGCTCAAAGTGGGACGCAAGGACCCACAATGTGGAAATGAGAGTCAGAAAACAGAGTCTGGCAGATCCAGGTAAAGAAAATTTTAGGCGCGGGATGGCGGGCTGATCCACCGGTGGGGCGGACACTGCACATGGTGCAGCATCCACAGCGAGGGCTTGTGTTTGAAGTTTGCACCCTTGGAAACGAGCGCAATTCTTTGCATGTGTTGGGCGCTAGCCGCTGTCACCATGATCTCGTAAATTGAGCGGCTACGAGGGCTAGCAGGGTGCCATCTGTTTGAGAACATCACCCGTGCTTGGGCCAGATCCAAGGGCACAGTGAGTAGCATCAGCCAGAGTGGCCTACAGGTCGGCGGTGATAGATGCGGGCCGTACGCACAATATCAAGTCAGGTCGCCGCGTGCCGCTAGATGTCAGGCACTCGGTATTAGCAGAAACTGCGACAGGTGAATATTCAATATTCAATCGTTGCCACACTTCGGAATAGGAACATCGCGGGCTCGCACTAGGATGAGAAGGACGAGAAGGAATCTCCCTCTGCTCGTCGATCTCAACGTTTAGTGGATCCCATCACGAATAAACCTGTACAGTGTTGAATGGTCACGTCACCGACGGTACTGCTGTTCTGGTGTTTTGTATTCATTTCTTGAATTGAAGGTCGTTGTCAATGCGAATACAGCCACCATAATGGAAGGCACACTAGGCTTGCGTCCGGCCCGGTTTTCCGAGCGCGAGGTCGGCTGCGCGCGCCAGCCATCACCGTCTCTCATAACAGTTATCTTACCGAACTCCCCACAATATTAGCCGACGTCCACGAGCTTGTTAGCCTCGTAGAAGACTAACTGCAGGATATGCTGTGAGGTAAATGGATCGCGCAGAGATCTTCGGCGTTGAAGGCACAGCGGAGCTAAATTAATGCAAGGTTCACGGCGCGAATGAAGTGCGAGTAGACGTGCCACAAATGCAGACACTGTCCATCCTCGTGGCTGCTGGTTAAGGATTCGGTGAACCCACGACACCAACGTATAGGAACGCCGTCGACTGCCTTCTTGCCGTCGTCGTAAGCGGGATCTGAGCAGCCAGCTTGTCGGTTTCACACTCGGGATGACGTTCTGGCTCGTTACTCAGTGGCACACCCAAGATCATAGCTTATCGTATACTACCTGCATTGCATAGTACATACAGCATAGTCCCCAGCCCTCCAGAAACGAACGAGCAGGAAATAGAAAACAGGAACCGCATCAGCTCCCAATCGACTCCCAACCCCCGGAAGCCGTTGGTCCAAGCGTGCGGGGCTTCATGTCGTGCATTGCGGTCCCTGGTCCGTCCTAGCCGCTCGTCTTAGTCATGGTGGAGGGAAGGGTGAAGAGCCTTAGTAGAGACGAATGGGCTTGCCCATCGTGCTCTTGATGTGCAACGACTTGACGTTCTGCCAGTTCTTCTTGAGAAGCGAGACTAGGAAGTTGATGCCTGAGGAATAGACACATTTCAGTACAAGGAACTGCATAGCAGAATTGGGATATTACGCACTCAACATGACGTTTCCAAGCACCTGGTCGTCGGTCATCTCGATATGGCCGACGGCAACGCCGAGACATAGGACCTTCTTGAGTTGGAATTTGATGGTCGAACGGACTTCGTTGAGCTTGTTGTTTAAGTCCTCGGAGTGCGAGACGGGCGTGGGGAACTTGCCGGCTAGCCGAGAATCGCATCATATTCAGTATCACATCTAAGCACTTCACAAAGCAGCACTGCACACACCCTTCGACAGACCGGGCCCAAGGAGACGTGGGATCTGCTTGATCAGGGCCTCAGAGGCGAGGAAGGCGTCATACTTCTTTGCGAGCTTCTTGACAAGCTTCTTGTTCTTGTTGAGCCTGCCGCGCAGAATGACTTCAATTAGTATCTGCTCGAAATCTTACCAGACGTATCTACACACTTCTTCAAGTCCTCAACGGACATGTACTCGAGGTCGATCTGCTTTGCGCGGTCGATATCCGCAGCATCGGCGAGAATGCAGATGGACATGCGCGGGCGGGGGATGTTCGGGAGCCTAAACAACCACACCAGACGCATCAGCGCCTCCCTCTACCGAGCACATGAAGTGCTAACGCACTTGACAGTACCCGAGAAACGCTTGTCGCGCTGGGGGTCGTAGTTCTTCAGGCCAATCTGGAGCTCGATCGTCTCGACGAACTTGCGCTTCTTCTCGCCGTTGGCCTCGGCGAGCAGTTCCTTGACGGAGCCCCGCACGCTTGCCACTGAGAGCTTACTTCCGCTGCTCTCGTGCGATAGTGGATTAGTACCCAGTTCTGGCGTATGCTGTGGGAGACGTTGCGCACCTCATGCTGAGTTTTGGATAGGACGGGGTTTGCGACCTTGAGGAGGGTTAGTTAGTGACGAGCACGGCGGTGGGGGCTGTGAGAAAATAAGATTTGGGTGGCGTAACGTTGCTGTATAGTCGGTGTGACCGTGACGCATCGGACATCCGACTCCGAGGACGACGCGCTCTACAGTCTCGAAGCGCGTTGGTGTTGCCGTCGTGATCAGCGTCGAGAACATCTCTCGTCGGCGTGCAGTCGACGTGCTCGTGGACTCGATTATAGCTCGATGCTCCTCTCTGTATGTCGATTTCGTTCTGGTCTTTTGATGAATTATCAGCGGCCTCCAACTTCGGCGTACGATGGTGTCGACGCTATCTTCCTATGCTCTTCTCCAATTTGGTTCTGATGGCGGCCAAAACCTCTGCTCTAGATATTTGTGGCCTTGCACGGACAGTCGTTGCAGTCAGCGTGTACTTTTCTACCGGTCTTGTCGATACTGTCGATGCCTGGACCTTTCGAACTCTAACCACTGGTATGCGGCCTGTGTACATCTTGATAGTCAGCTATGTTTCCACAGGCGCTACTTCAACTTCATTTCCGTTGGTTTCTCGGATCACGCTCTGGTTCCTTGATGACGGGCTGCCATTGTCACTGATACGCCTTGCGTTTGGGGCTTGGATTGTGCGAACCTTGCTCGGTCTAGTGCTGTGCATCATACTAGTCAACCAAGCTTTGTGGCTGTCAGAAGAAGATTTTCCGTGAGCTGTCCGACACCTACACTTACTTGGTGGTTTACTGTCTCTTCGGCTCCTTTCCCAGCATCCGAGCTTAGACAATGGGACCTTCGCAGGCTCATCCTAGGTTTCGGCAAACCGTGTCGACCATAAGATGGTAGTCCCTTTACCTGCCGTGTTGTCGAGTATCGCTGCTCCATGAGTGTCTTATCGTCCCGCGTACGTCACTACATCTCACTATGTTCTCGCGCGTTCGTAAATAGGGTATATTTATACGGCTAGAAGATAGCTGTAGGGTTCGGTCTGCATCATGTACGGGGAACGGAGGCGCAGACAGCCAATTATGATCGACGATGCAGTAGCTATTACCCAAAGTCCAGTGGTTTAGCGTCGTTATCGAAATGATCTCGCGAAGAGACAAAAAAAGGTAGATGAGCAGAAACGCCCCCTTCACGAGCCTAGTGGTTGTCACGCCCCTGTTCGATGCAACCTATACTCAGTCCTCTTTCAACATTCGCTTAGCCCTCTCCCCCCTCGCCTGCAGACCGTTCGAGGTTCCGAGCGAGGTATAGGCCTCTTATTCCCGACATAGCAAGTACACTTATAGAATCCGGTACACAACAAAGATGACGCTTACCAGCACGGATCTTCGGTCTTTCCTCCTTGAACTCGTTTCATGAACACGTTGTCTGCCCATTGTGCAGCTTATAACGCTCTGTCTACATCTACACGACCGCGAGCTGCGATAACGGTGTAATCTCCGCAGTCGATAGCGATGGACGATTTGAATTACTCAGAGGGCTCAGAAGGGTACGTTCGGAGGTTGTTGTCTTTAACCGAAAGTCAAACACTCATCTCTAGCTCCGCCCTACGCGAACACGTAGACCGCTGGCAAGCTCAGACCACCAACGCACCCTCCGATGGACATTCCCCGCGCGACTCTCTGCTCTCCCCCGAGTCCCAGTCCGAAGAGAACTCCCTCACCCGCCGCCGCCGATCTAGGGCTTCCTCGCGGCGCTACACTAAACGAGGCGAATATGCGTCCTATACGACAAAGGAGCTCGCCAAGATCCTCGCGGAGGAGGAGTATGAAGTCCGCGAGCTCCGCAGGGCGTATAACCACGCCCTCGATCGCATCGAAGCCGAGTCCCAGCGCGCTGCGTATGCAGAGCAGCGCGTCCTCGATCTCGGGCACCGCCTACGGGAAGCTAACGACCTGCGCATTTCTGCCGAGCTCGATGCTGCGCGCGGCCGCGAAGAAGTCGCACTCTACAAGATCCAATACGAGGCCGCCCAGCGCGAGATCCTGCGTGCGCAGGACATCGTTAAGGACGTCGAGGCGAAGAGAGAGGATGCGGAGGCCGCCGCGGCGCGCGCGAGGAAGACAGCCCGGATGCTGAAGGAGGAGAAGATGATCAATTTGGCGAGGGAGGAGGGGAGGCGGATTGGATTTGAAGAGGGCTTGCGGACGGGGAGAAGTATGGGGTATGAGGAGGGGCGGAGTGTGGGGTATGATGATGGACGAGTGCGGACCGATGGGGACGAGTATGAGGATGTGCGCCGGATAATTGACGAGGATGGCGATGAGGGTGTGGAGGAGTATGGAGAGGAAGGTGAAGGAGAGGAAGGAGTGGAGGGAGATGGAGGAGGTTATGGTAGGTCCTCGGAGGGTCTACCACCACGCTTGATCAACTTCCCCCCGTCGCCTTCAAACGAGCGTAGGGCTCGCGACTATGCTCAGCGCCAACCCGACCATCCTGTCCGCGCCCGTGACTACGCCACATCTCAGCCACAACGCGAACCATCCCCCCGTCCGAACCCTCTCCCGCCTCCTCCCGAACCAGTCCGCACGAACACTCCCGTCCGCGCATCCCCAATGCCCGACCCCGTCCAGCCTATCCCGACCCGACCCTCACCCTCCTCCCTGCTCAACCGCATGCCGTCTCAAGCTCCTATACCCTCCAGATCCCCTATACCCAATCAGAACGCCGACTTCACCCCAATACCGATCCACAACCCTGTCCCCTCTCCAAGGCATGCCCCGATCGTCATCCCCCCCGACAACTGGATCCCGACATCAGGCGGGGACGGGTACATCCATGTGCCGCCTGCGCATGAGATGGGTGGATCGATGTCAGCAACACCCAGCCCGTCTCCGCGACACGCCCCCATCGACGTGCCCCCCGACCACTGGAATCCGATGCCGGGCGCGGGGTACGAGCGTGCGCCGTCCAGGTCTCCAGGCCCGAGCATGTATGCGATGCCGCCGCGTTCTCCAGGTTCAACGAGTGCGCGGCTACGGGCGCGTTCTCCAGGACCCAATGCAAACGTCTTTGGTCAGGAACGGTTAGCGCGAAACCCGTCGCCCGCTCCCCCGCCGCTCCCCCCGAAATCTGACACCTCGAGCGCAGGCAGGCCGCTGCTAACGCGCGACTTTACGAATCAGCTGCACGCGCAGCCGTCGATCCCAGGCCTGGCGCACAGTGAGACGTCGAACCCGTCACTGAGCTCGCGCGGGATGGGCAGTCTGGGTTTGAGTAACTTTAGGAGTCCGGGGCCGGCTGCCGGGATGGCAGTGGGAGGTGGAGCGGGGAGGCTGAGCGTAATCGATGAGGGGGTGAGCGAGAGGGGCTCCGTGCGCGGAGGGAGGTATGGAGGCCCTCCGCAGGAGCGAGGGGGATACGCGAGGGATGGGAGGGAAGAGGGCGTGTATACGAAGCCGTATGAAGGGAGTCCGGCTAGGAGTAATCGGGAGCTAGGGGATCCTTATCAGGGGAGGGGTGCTGGGCCTGAGGTGCGCGCGAAATCCATATCCTCGATGTTTTCGCTTTCTATCAAAGACTAATATTCCTTTCAATAGCCGCCTCGACAGGACCACTACTACTCGCACCGACGTCCTGCCCACCTCTCCACGCCGGCGCCGCTTGCGCCTGAGACGCGGCATCAGAGGTCATTCTCTGCCGCTTCCCCCCGCCGCGCCCCAGCGGGTCTGGCTTTGGGTGCGGGTGGGTATCATCGCAGGACGGTGTCGACGGACGCTGCTCCGGCGCCGGATATCAGTATTCAGAGTCCAGTGCGTGTTTCTTTTTGTTAAAATACGTTGGAAAGCGCTGACATTGATCTGGTTGTGATATCAGACTCCGGAGACGTCACGACGAACGACGATGAACTCCAGCTCACGCCTCGCAAGCCCGAACCCGTCCTATCTCACCCCGAGCCCGCTCGGCCGAAGCTCACAGCTCCCGCCCCAATCCTCGCCCCGCCATGTCCCTCCCAATCTGATGCCAGGTGGCCGTTCCCCGTCTCGCCTCAGCAACGCTAGTCCGCGACAGAACCCGGTCCCGGTCCCCGCGCCAATATTCCCTGGGACTATGCCGCCAACACACGAGCCCATATACATGCGCCCGCTGGCGTCACCAATATCGCGGTCGGCGACACCGCAGCAGCCGCTCTATGCGAACCCGTTGTCGAACCAGCAGCAGCCGATATATACGCATCCGAATCGCAGCCGCAGCCAGCAGTCGATGTCGCGCGCTGGCTCAGACAGCGTGTGGTCCCCTCGTCCTCTGCAGGTGCCCCTCAACACGTCAGGCGCAGGAAATACCCCCGGCGCCCCCTTCGCTCAGCTTCCCACCTACGGCGAGAAGCCCCGGCTGAAGAAGGTGTCGTCGGCGTCGTCACTGGGCTCGCGGTCGTCGTACGGGCGGTACGACCCGAGCCGGGACCTGGACCCGAGCACGTTTGTCGAGAGCGAGCTGGTGAAGGATCCGCGAGATACGTTGTCTCCCCAGCCGAAGATGACACGGCTGAGGAGTCCGAGCCCGGGGAAAGGGTATTGATATATTGGCTGGTCCTCTTTGTATTTTTGCGCTGCTGCTGAGGGTAAATGTGCAATTCACGTGTGTTGTGTAGTCTCTCAATGTACATGGTCGTTGTAATATTTTAGTATTAGTCAAGCTCTGGGTACGTGAGACCGGCCTAAATTTGACCGGTAGTTCCAACCACCAAACGAATGAATTTCAGTCGTCAACTGGTCGAAACTGGACCTTTAACTGTACGAAACTACCGGATCAAATTAGGCCGGCAATTGAGGAGTTTCGACCGGTGTTAAAACGGCGGAATTTGGCTGGATTCAACCGTTCAACAGTCTATTTTCATTCGTTCATGTACAACTATTCCTTCCTGATATTCCAACCAATTTCTATATAGGAAAAGCCATGTATTGGGTATATAATGCACATGTACAGGTAAATACATATATTCCAACATCCCAAGCCTCATCTAGAGCCTGAACCTCAAGCTTAAGTCCAAGCCCTTAAACAACCCAGCCTCCCTCTGCAGAAAGTGTTGACATGCACTGACGCACCAATCGTGGATGTGCAATGCGAGGTGACAGACAGAGCTCATTTCACAGAATCAGAACGGACTACAGTCCTAGGCTAGCCGAGATGATGGATAGCGTTGGTGGTAGCTCCCGAAAATCCAAATTCCCACACAGCCACTTCCCTAACACTATAAACATGGCAGCGAACCCTTCGCTGCCCCATGCCATTTCCTTATATGGATCATGCACTTGCCCAAATGGGTAATCCACCGGCATGCCATTCCAAAAGCAGCCAACATGCCAACATGCACGGCATGTGCATGGCATGCCTGGCATGACCGACTTTG
>KV425689.1:0-27368 GCA_001632425.1 Neolentinus lepideus HHB14362 ss-1 | reverse complement strand
CTGTAGTAGGGTATCAATAAATGCATGATTTTGAGGTCAATCAGTACTGGGTCACTGAATGATGGCCCAAATGGTCCCAGACTTGGTCAGTATACTCTGATACACTAGTATACACTAGGAAGGAGTGATATTGACCACCAGAACCAAAAGCGGTAGCTGGGGAGAGGCTGCAGGGGGGTTACCACCCAAAAGCAGTAAGTAGCCACCTGCTCATCAGAATCACTTGGTGTCTTAAGTAAACCGGTAGCCCTATATTGGGTGACCATATTCCCAAAAAGGCAAGTTGTGGGGTGAGGCACGGGTGTGGGAAAACACGAAAAAGTGTTTTAAATGCAGTGCGTGAAAAACGATTTTGATACTTTTTGATACTAATAGATAGCTGGTAGCTGATATAAACAGATGGGACAAATCCCATATCTATAGCTCTAATGGCTGAGGTGCTACAACCATGACAAATCTCATCCAGATAGAGAAATGGACCGCACCAGTGGAAAGAGGCTAAAAAATGGGTTCCAGAGGTGTATAACATCAAATGTTGTTCATATCAGGTAGTTGATTACATAATATCATGATGGCATCTGGATCCAAGGGGTCCTAGCAACTACCCTGATTTTTTCCGCATTTTTAGGTATTTTTACCAATTTTATATGAACAGCTGAATGGATATCATGAAAGAATTACATAATATCATGATGCCATCTGACCCCATCAGGCGCCAGGAGCTACCCTGATTTTTTCCGCATTTTTAGGCATTTTTTGCGAATTTATATGGGCAGCTGAATCCCATTTTGCAGCATTCTATATATATCAATCTATTTTTAGTACTGGAGGGGTCCCAAATGGGTCCAGGAATATATTCTGATTTATTCCGATTTTCCCGCATTTTCCCGGGCCAGAACCAAGGTCCTAGGCTATTATCACCAATATAGCAGCCTTTTTCCCACACTTGACATCCAAACCCGATTGAGATCTTGATGCCTGGGTGCTGGGCAGTCCAATTCAAACCCAGCCCAGGTTCTGGGGCAATGTATGGCACAGCCCGGGGCATTAATACATTACACTTAAAACATTACTGGGTATTGCATAAGGGTTTGTTAAAATATTAGACATGTAATACATTAATACTACAGCATTAGGTGTGAGGATAGAGAGCGATGCTACGTGCTATGTGGCACTATGTGCACAGCACTGTGTAAACGCTATACGATACTCCTCCTGCTTGGCACTGTATGGTCTTCAGTGCTCTGTAGGGGAGCGCTACTCATGGTTGCTATCTCTAACTCGGACGTATATAGACTCTGGTTAGTATGATGCTACAGCACACGTGGCTGTCTAAGAGAGAGGGTCTTGTAAGGGATTGCTTACAATCAGCAATGCTACGCTGGTTTGCTCTGTCACTATCTCTGGGTGAAGTCAGAGGTACACAAGAGTACCTAAACGCGAGTCGCAAGATGGACTTAGAAGAAAACTCTGACACGAGACTGAAATCTGAAGAGTGTGGTGAAGATGACTTTCTGTACAAAACAGTAGAGTAATGTCTTAAATACAAGAGAGTGACTGCTCTATGTCCGATCCTATCTACCTACTACCGCGAGTTGTGCCTCTGCTCAGCCTCACATGCATACGAGTCGTACTGCCTTGCTCCTATCCCGCATGTGATCCTCAACCAGTACCCCATGCAACCAACTCTAGCACGTGCGCCGCTCCACAGGCAGGAGCCAGTCGGGTGTGTCTTGACTTTGCGTTAGAGTGCGCGTCCTTGTCAATCCAGTGGCGGGCTATGCTGCTGATGCTAGCACGATCTTGCCATAAGAGGGATAAAGGGTGGGGCCACTATATTGTGTGGCAGTGTCATGATAGCCGTAGTTGTGCCATGTGTCGAGGCACACTGCATGCATAAGGAAAGTTGCACCAATAGAACTAGCGCTGATCCCAAGCAACGGCAGGCTGTACACCATATGGAAAGGCACCCTGAGACACAGCCTCAGTTTGGACCGCAGTAACAATGCTGGGCGATGCATGCCGAAATGCCGATGACTCAACTGAATGACATTCGACTGACTGGGCTACCGAGGAGCCATCCTAAGTGTGCCAAAGAGCCGAGAGCCTTGTTGCTGGGGCATAGGGTCACTAGTGCACAGAGTACTGACAGTGCGCTATTGAGTCGCTAAGTTGCCATTCCCACAAAGCATGCAGAATCGCCCTAAATCGTGTTTTCTGGGGTCAGAAGCCAATGTGGCCTATCAGCAGTACCATTGATTGGCATCACCAGTTAAGAATAGGGATAATTGGGCCACTTGATGGCCATTCTCAGACAACATGCCTAAGCTGATAATGTCGTATTCATCCAGAATGCAATGCAGCCATTCCTTGAACTTGACAATGTCAGCTTTGCCATTGTAAGTTCATGGTGCCAGACACTTCAGATTCTTCATATTTGTGTTGACAGGCAGAGCCATACACATCCTATCAGCTATGATGCATTGCAGGTGGACCATCATTTTGTCCTCATAATCATTATAAGGTGTCTGCTGCCTGGGGCAGCTGGCTCAGTTATCCCAATGTCCATGGAGACTGTTGCTTCCATCTGGGCCTGAAGACCCATCATCTCCTGGGTCTCCTCCTCCATCCACCATGCAGACATGGCACAAATCTGGAGGCCTACAATCACCTCGACGACCATTGCCTCCTTCATTATCATCAGGTGGCTGACCTCCTCCCTTTGTGTAGGGGTCACCACCTCCTCCACCACCACCATTGGGTCCACCACCACCACCTCCCCCAGGAGCGCCTCCGCCAACCGGGGGTGGCTGGCATCCATGTGGATTACCCCTAGGTGGGTTATGGTCATTGGGGTGATGGTCATCATTGGGGTCCCCTCCTGGGGTACCTCCTGGCATACCTCCTCCCTGGGCCATTCACCTATTGTCTAGGCCCTGAAATCAGGAGTTATTCATTTCTGCTTCTATGTGCTGCCACTGTGCATAGTTCAGATCCGAGTGCATGAACCAATTGGTTGATGGCATGCTCATAGGGTATCCAACCCTCTGTCCCAGAGGAGCTTGCGGCAGAGGTCTTGATCCATCATTAAATGGACCATAAGATGTTGGTTTGTCCTTAGGACAGATATGATTGGGACTGGTGCCCAACTGATAGAATTGTCCGTCTTCTGCAATGTACCCTACTGGGGCTGATGGGGTCACCTCAGCCATTACTGTCATCCAGTTGGCTGGATGCAGCATCCCAACTCATTGGGATCCTCCTGAGCCCACCATCTGCTGAGGGACCAGGATTCACACCCCCAGATGTGGCAGGAAGTCATGCAACCCATCATCAACATTTGCATGTTGCTGGTATTGCCCTCATGGTTGCAACGGTGGCTGCTGGCTCAGTTTCAGTGTCATTGCACTCACACTCATTGAGTGTCCAATGCGTGCGGTTGCACCTTCCTGTACTGAGGGCATCTGCGAGTTCACAGGAACATTGAGCTATCCATCATCCTTTGCATGTTGTGTGGCATTGGGGCATTGGCACGCGTCTGCACGCCAGCAGGAATATGCGCAGAATTCACATGATGATCCACAGGCAGTGGACTTCTCATTGCTGGAGGCCTCGTCCCTTGCAGGGTAATAGGCAGAGGCAGTCCAGGAGGAGCAATGTAATTACATTGTTCTTCCTCATGCTGCCCAACCAGGTCGCATCTGAGCACCAGGTTCTCAGCTGCCTGATTGCTGTAGGCTGACCAATGACTAGGGGATCCAGAAGACCCAGTGCTGGATCTCTTCGCAAAGGTGGTAAAGGCCTCTATCTGGTGTTGACCCTCAGCCATTGCACTGTGCATGTGCCAGATCTCTTCCATGGTCATACCACCGTGATCAAACTGAGCACATATGCGGCAAGCAAAGTCGTTCATCTCAAACAGCATATCCTCAACATACTGTCGATCTGTGTCACTCTTGGCAGCCTTGCCTTGCGCCGTTCGGTCCTCTATGTCACACATCCCTACCCTCTGGATGTTATCAGCATGACATAAGAAATGCCCCGCTTCCTCATTGATCCGACTGGGGGGTCAGGATCCTTAGTTGACTGATGGGCTGGGCAATGACCAGATTCTGATCGTAGTGTCATCATCATGAGATCTCGAGCCAGGAGTAAGCATAGAGTGCGCCAGAGGATTGACTTGTGATTGCTCACCAGTATTATTAGTGGTAGTCGCCACAGGAGTAGTCATAGTAAAACAATTAAGATGGTATGATAGTACTGTCACAACATGTCATGATCAACTTGAGGTTGAGTGTGGTAAGCACTTAAAAAAGTGTAGAACTACTTAGTTAGTACAAGGCAACTTATACACACACTGAGGCTAAGTGGAACCTCATCATATTGTGAACAGATACACAGGTACAGCAGAGTAGCTCAGAGGTAGGTAGTAGTTCGAGTCTAAGGTTCTACTCCCTAATCCGGCATTACTCCAGTTGCATCACGACCACACATGTACAAATATGTGCCACTTTGGCACTTCCCCTTACAAGGGGCTGCTTTCACATCTGCAAAAAGTGAGGCCTGCTTTTGGGATTTCAGCAACTGCTGTGATAAAAAGCAGCTGAAAATTGAGATGGAAGGTGAGGCAAAATCACCAAAAACTTCAACATGAACCACCCTAATGTGTCAGTAGAAATGTCTGTCAGACCCAATACATTACATAGTGACTACCTTATGGCTAGTTATCAATAAAGATTAAATTCAGATTTTATATTTACCCAGAGGGTACTGCACCCTTCTCCAGATAGAACTTTATACTACCCCCAAATATTACTTTCCTTATCAAAGGAAACAAGGCCTCTTCAAACTCTACACAACAAAATATGTGTGTATGTACCATATTACTTCAAGTACTTATACAGAGCTCTTGCTCTTTAGTTCACAGTTGCTCATAATACAAGCAAAGCTCATGGAAAACCCAGTCAGATTGCAGCGATGGAAATCAGGATAGCACGGTGACCGCAGATATCAGGAGAAGGCATTCTGAGGATATTGGGAACATGAGGATATTACTGCTCATTAAGGTTGTTTAGGAGTGTCGTGAGGCAGCGCTTGGTCACCATGTCGCCCTGCGTAATCCGGTCAGCACCTGCGGAGTAAAAGAAGAGGAACGACATACCTTTAAAAGGGACGCAAAGGTGTTGTCTCGAAGCGGCTCGGGCAAGCAAGCACGGAGTGCCTCCCTAGCCCTGCATGCGCTCATCAGTACCACCCGACACGTGGGATACATCAGCTAAGATACATACCTCAAATTATCACTCAGCCGCAGATAGCACCTCACAACATGCTTCAGCAGCCGCACCGCCTGTGTTTCTACCAGCTGATTCACCATATTACTGAGCACCGTCCCGACCGCGTAGAATCTCTCGTAAGTGTGACAGATGTAGGTTAAGCCGGTTTCATCGAGAAGAATCTTCTGGACGATGAAGATGGCAACAGTTTTGGAGAGCTCAGAACCGGTCTCCATGATGCGGAGGCAGAGAGGGATGATTTCAGTGGAGAGGAGGAAATGGATGACGGTGGTGTTGTCGTTTTGCTATACGAGAAGGGAAGGGTTGAGATGGAGGGCGAAGGTAGGACGGGAGACGTGATGGAAAGGAAGAAGAGTGAAGCTAACCTTAACGAGCGCTCCGATGACACCGAGAGAGGTGAGGCGGAGGTATTCAAAGGGGCGAGTCTTGGAGGTAGTATTGAGGAAGGGATATAAGAAGAGTGGTATATGGGCTGATCGCAGCTAGAATCAGAAGACGGATCAAAAGCGAAAGAGGTACGAACCATTCAAGAAGAGTTGACGGGTCTCGGAGTGTGACGCAACACATTGTAAAAGAGCGAGAGCGTTACAGACGCGGTTGGAAACGTGTGCGGTAAGATTCGGTGGAGATAGAAGAGGGTAGACAGAAACGATCTCTTGCAGAAGGGCGGGCATGATGCCTGGAAGGGTCTAAGGCTAAAACTAGAAAGAGTTGTCGAGTCGCACGACGTACCGAACGAATGCCAGAGAACCAGAGCAAGGTCATCGTACTGCTCCCGCTTCTTGCTCAGCTCGAGCAGCGCACTTTCTCTCGTAGCCGGATCCATCAGCTCAATCACCAAGGCATACACCTTGGTCTCATCATGGCCCGGCGGAACCCCCGGCGCCATCGAGCTGCCACTATAATGGCTCATAGTCTGATGGGGCGTCGGCTGCGTCGGCGGGAGCGTCGGCGGGAGCGCACTCGGAGGTTCAGCAAATGCAGAGGCAGGACCGCGCTGGTAAAAGTTGTAGGGCGGGGTGTTCTGCATGTATGAGACGGGCTTAGGCGAGACCAGGCCAGCCATACCGTCGAGAGAGCATCCAAGTCGAGCAGAGCAGCGCCGATTCAAGTATCTGATTGTCTGACTAAGCACCACGTGACTTGTGGACGGATTAGGCAGGTGCTGTAGTTTGTGACATTTCCCACGGGGTACAACATGGACCAGCGACAAGCCCGGCATGCCAGACTGAAACTGACACGACGCCACACCCCCACCCAGATGCACTGGCATCCTGTGGCAGTCGTGCGTCTCTTTCTCGTCTTTGTACCATATCTCAGCCGCTGTACATAAGTATCTATGGCCTCATTCGATCTTTCTCTCTCCTCGTGAGTTTTCTTTTAACCCCTCTGCACGTCGCGTTGACCAGATAAGATTCACTTCGCTGCTCGAGAATATATCACACGTCGCACCACGAAGAACGCGATCTTATTCGAGGGGGACGCATCCTCAGCCCGTTGTCGAGATTTTCCGCCACTGGGTAGCCCAGTTGAAAGCCGGCCATGGACACGTCCCCGCAGGCGCGACGAGTGTGGTATTTCGTCTCCTCTTCCCCGAAGAGGATGTGTGCAGAAAGTACGAGTTGCAAGAGACGAAGCTCGCGCAGTATCTCGTCAAGATCTTTGCCTCCGCACCGACCTCCGCCAAACAGCGTCTCATTCACTGGAACTCGGAGTCTAGTAAAGGGTGTTTAGGTATAGTCGTCAAAGATGTTATGGAATCTAGGTTATATGCTAGTATTCGAACCTGGTGTGCTTCAATACACATGTGTGGCTGATTACCTCGATCGGTTAGACTCAAGACGAAGATGCTGTGCCTCAACCTACTCTCAAAGACCTCGACGCTCTCCTTAGCGAACTCGCTTCCACCTCCGCCTACTCCGCCCGCTCAAACCGCTCAAACCAACCCAAGTCTCGCCGACGTCCCCGCTTCGAAATCCTGTCCTCAATCTACTCCCGTCTGACCCCCTCCGCCGCCTCTTTCATCACACAGATAATTCTCAAGGACCTCCGGCCCGTGCTCTATACAATCACTGAAACACACTTTACAGCCGCCCTAAAAGAATACAAGAGCAATGCGGTGACCATGCTGACCAAGGATGATGCGATGAAGATATGGGACCCGTCTGGGGTGATGTGGCGTGCGTACAAGTCCACCAACTCGTTCGAAGATGCTAGCATGGCCCTTGAGTCAAGCCTCCCTCCCGATCTCTGCAAACTGCAAGTCGGTGTGCCGATACAGGTATCCCTTCCCTCAAATGCCTTGTAGGCATAAAACCTGACTGATGATTGACGCGCACGCGAAGATCCCAAAATGCCGCAAGGCCCAATCCTGTTTGCACGCCCTCCAGCAATTCCGATCTACCGACCGGGTTTGGGCAGAAACAAAGTATGACGGCGAGCGCGCACAGATCCACGTTCAAGTCCTCAATGACGGCGTGCCGAAGATAACAATTTATAGTAAGAGCAGGAGGGATTCGACATTGGATCGGATTGCTGTGCATCCGTCAGTTTAGCTTTTATCGGTGCACACCTTCAGCTGGAAAGACACTAAAACCCTACTCTAGGATTGTACTTCGCGTATTGGGCTTCGACAACCTCACCCACTCCGATAATTCCAATCCTACCCGTAGACGGTGCCACAGCAAGATTTGGAAGAACATAGTGCTCGAAGCCGAGATGGTCGCCTTCTCGGAAGAACTGAATAAAATCGACGGTACGTCCAGTCAGCACCCCTCCACTGCCTAGCAATCCTTAATGCAATATTCAGAGTTCTACCACATCCGCGACCTCATCGAGTTCACAGCACAAGGCGTCCGCGGGTCGCGCAGGTTTACTGCCATGGCTGCAGACAAGTATGCCCGCAATACTTGACTGCCCAACAATCACCTCGTCTAACATCCTCTTCTAGCGATTCCCAGACTTCCGCTTCCTCCCCGCGCCACCTCGCCCTAGTCTTCTTCGACCTCCTCCTCCTCAATTCGGTCTCCCTTCTCTCCACACCTTACGCTACCCGCCGTGCCCTCTTGGAATCTATCATACTGCCGGAGCCGGGGTACGCCATGTTAGCCGACCGCTTTCTCATTGGCGAGGTCTGGGAGGGAGGAGAGAATGGGGAAGGAGAGGAGGCGCGGGGACAGTTGAGAGAGGTCTTTGCGCAGGCGTTGGTGAGACGTGAGGAGGGCTTGGTGTTGAAGGCCGAGAAGGGGTGGTATGGGGGATGGAGTCCATGGGTAAAGGTAACGTAGTATCTCATCTGTAATACCCCTGTGGAGGGCTTACCTAGAGGGATTCAGCTTAAGAAGGACTACATACCGGGGCACGGAGATGCAGTCGACCTTGTCCTCCTCGCGGCACGATGGGACAAAGATCGGGGAAGGGAACTGAGAGGTGAGCAGAATGTGGGTTCGACGTATGGTCTGTGCTGACTGACCACCTGCTCAGTGGCGCCCGGGACGTACACGACATTTTATCTTGGTGCTCTGAAGAACAGTGCGGAGTGTAAGATCAATGTACATCTATGTTGAATTTCTGTCTATTTGTGTCGAGAATCTCACCTTCTCTATAGTCCAGCACAAAACCCGACTTCCAAGTCCTCGCTGAAGCATCGTACGGCCTCTCGCGCGAACAGCTCGAGCAGCTCAACTTCATGATTCGTAGCGCGGAGTCCTTCGTGTATGGCAGCCACGTGCGTCTTCACCGATCGCAAGTTCAAACTAAGATATGCCGTTAAACTGATAGACTCTCAGTCTCCAGATCAACTAACATACACTGTTAGTGGCATGGGTTGCTTTCCAAAGCCGGAGGTGATCCTGGAGGTTCCGCTCGTGGTAGAAGTTTTTGGGGCGGGTTTTACAAAGGAGCGGTCAAGCAAGGTTCGTCTTCTCGCCCTTCCTCCTTCTCGGCAACGCACTCACTGCGTGCGCTTGAAATCAGTACTATGCGCTCCGCTTCCCGCGCCTCACCAAAGTTTTCCGTCGGGCTGAACGCACCTGGGCTGATGCTACCCCTCTCGGAGAGTACCAGTCCATTGCGCTTGCCGCTGTCGGGAAAGACAGACCGGACAAGGATGTGGAGGATTGGTGTAAGGGGCTGTGGGGTCATGAGGCGAGCCCTGGGGTGAGCTGCCCGGTGAAGAGGAAGAGGGAGGTGGAGGGATGGAGGGAGAGGTTGATGGAGGCAGATGAGGGGAGAGCGGGGAAGAGACGGAAGACAGGAGACCAGGAGAAGAGGCTGGCTTTAAAACCGCTCGCGTCTATTACCAATACCAAGGGTGGCGATTGAGAGGAGTGTTGCTTTGTTCTGGGCATCCCGAGATCCATGCAGCAGACAAAGCTTTGAAGCTATTTATACCATATTATTCTAGACCTGGGACATCGTGATTTTGTATCGATATTCTGACTTTGTACTTAGTCCTTTTGGGCGGTACTTCCATGTCGAGTCACAGCCATTATTGGAAGCGTAAACGGATTCAACGTTCCGCTAGTTCGAAGCTATCGGGCCAAAAGCATTCCTGAACGTGTGGGGGGCAACCGACTGAGCTCAGGCCAATAATTGTATTTGACCTTCCATGGCTTTCAATGTAGACTTGATCTGGTAAACAAGACTTTCAATGCCACAATAATCTTTATGAGGTGGCTGATATCACCGCCACCACCTTAACAGGACATCAAAGTTGGACTCGAACTAGCATGGCATCGCGATGGATCCCGCTCGAAAGCAACCCGGAGGTACCATCTCAACCTTGTGCCCGACCCCATCTCTCACCTCCTATTCTCCCAGGTCCTCAACACGGTCAGTCTCGCCAACCTTGTGCCCGAGCTGAACGTTGACTGTCATGACAGTGGGCCACAGCTGCGGGCCTCGTCACCTCCCAGTTCGAGTTCTCTGATGTCTACGGTCTCGATCCTGAGGTGCATCTATTGTACTGGTACTAGTATAGTTCAGGATGTACTGACTGCGCGATCCTTATAGCTGCTTGCGATGGTCCCCAAGCCCGTCAAGGCCATCATCATGTGCTTCCCGATCACGGAGGAGTATGAGAGGAAGCGGAGGGAGGAGGATGAGGAGTTGAAGAATAAGGAAAGCGAGCTCGATCCGACCATTTTGTTTATTAAGCAGACTGTGAGTGACTACTTTGAGTATGTGAGAGGTGAGCTGGACTGCGCTTGGTAGATTGGCAACGCGTGTGGGACGATGGCGTTGATACATGCGCTCGCGAACGTACGCTACTTCCCATTCTGCGTTTCTCCACTCATTTGACTCTTTCTTTCCTGCCTGCCCCCAGTCTGACATCGTCCTGAAGCCCGAGTCCCCGCTCGCCACCTTCATCGGGCAATGCCAAGGTCCGCTGTCTGCCGTCCTCGCGCACATGCCAGCAGCACTCACATCTCACTGGTAGACAAAACCCCCGAAGAACGCGCGCACCTCCTCGAGACGACGCCCGTCTTCGCCTCCATCCACGCGTCGACCGCCTCTGCGGGGCAGTCTGCCTCGCCCCCTTCCGACGCGGACGTGAACCTTCACTACACGTGCTTCGTCGAGGCGCCGACAAAGGTGTCGCGAGAGAGCGAGGTGCCTGGGCAGGGCGGGCAGCGGCTCGTGGAGCTAGATGGACGGAGGGTGGGTCCGGTGGATAGGGGGCTGTGTGAAGATTTGTTGACGGTGAGTGGTTTGCTATATTGGGAGTGATGGTACTTATTGGGTATGGGCAGGATGTGGCCAACTTTATCAAGGAGAGGTATATCTCGCAATCATCGAGTATGCAGTTTAGCGTGATGTCGCTGGGGCCGCCCCAGTGACCGACAACGTGCATAAAGGAAACCTCATCCTATCTCAGCCTCGTGTAATAGCAGCATCAATTCAAAGGAAATGTACTTGTAGCAATGAAAGTCGTTATCCAGAATGCACTCTAGCCATATGTGGCTCGCACACACCCGGCCACCTGGAAATTCAAGGGCTCTCTCGGTAGTAGTGACCCGATACCAACAACAGACCATGTTACTACTAAATTAATCATGATTATTGCTCATTTTCTAAGACAGTTGCTCGCCTACTAAGTCTTTTTTAGGAGACGCGTACCAAGTCTACTCATTTTCCACTCATGATCAAGAGGATGACAGACATCCGTCCGGCCCGAGGCTTTGGTGGTTATTAACTGTAGCCCCCATTTCTCCAATGTAATTGCGGTCTGGACATGGATATTATTTATACGAAGTACCGAGGCCCATGAATCATGGCGTTCACCAGCTCCAGAGCCATGGCCGCGCCGGTCGCGTTCACAAGATCTAAAGCAATTGGCTGCGTCCTGGAATAGCAGAGGTCTGACGGAATGCGACAGAACAAGTGGCCCCCCCGTCTCGAGCCGTTCAGCTGACAGTATATAAGCAATGCTTGCGAATACTCCTCAGCAGCTACCCACACCAATATGTCTGTACAGAATAAGCACTTCCTCAATACACCTGAAAAGCTCGTCGTGGACTCGCTCGAGGGTCTCTGCAGGCTGAACCCCGCTCTAGTGTTGGACCCGGAGAACAAGGGTATGTACGCTCCCACTGTTCTTTCTCACTTTGAAACTGATCAAATACCATTTGCATCTGTGTAGTTGTGTATATCGCAAACCCGGATCGGTCAAAGGTCGCATTGATTTGTGGAGGCGGATCAGGGCATGAGCCTGCTCACGCTGGTTTCGTAGGTGCGTAGCGGCGCTTGACTAGGATTAAGTGCTTCAGGACTGAGTGATGAGCTGCAGGCGATGGAATTTTGACAGGTCTGTTAACGCCATGCAATTCACAGAAAACGTACGCTAACCACTTGACTAGCTGCTGTGTGCGGGAGCGTATTCGCCTCCCCGAACGCCGCGCAGGTCCGGAGGGGCATTGACCTTGCGGACAACGAGAAGGGGTACGTCTGCTTTAAGTCAGCACACTTATCTGAAGCTGAACTGTAATTTCTTGTTCAGAACACTCATCATCGTCAAGTACGCTCGTCGTCCATTCTGCCCATCCATACTCATGATATCTGCAGAAACTACACCGGCGACGTCCTCAACTTTGGACTTGCAAAGGAACAATACGGTGCCCTGCACGCGGATAAAGCCGACAAGGTCAAGTTCCTCATCGTCGGCGACGACGTCGCCGTCGGAAGGAGTCAGGGGAAGATCGTTGGGAGAAGGTGAGCAATACATCATCCCTCCTACCTATCCCTCCACCCCGGTGTATATGACAAATCTGATTATAATTGTGGCGTCTGTGTGCTATTTCAGAGGCCTCGCGGGCACGGTGCTGGTCTACAAACTTGCAGGCGCGCTCGCCCGGCGCGGTGCGTCCCTCGACGAAGTCTATACCCTTGCCGAGTGGGTCGCCTCCCGCCTGGGCACGATCGGCGTCGGACTCGAGCACACGCACGTATGTCCCCCCTTTTCCCTCCCTCTCGTTCTGCCCACTCACTTCCCACAGGTCCCCGGCACTGCGCCCTCTCAATCCCACCTCAAGGCAGACGAGATCGAAATTGGCATGGGCATCCACAACGAGCCCGGTCACCGCCGCCTCTCGCCTGTGCCCCCGCTCTCCGAGCTTATCCCCTCACTCCTCGAGTTCATCACGAACACCTCCGACCCCGATAGGAGCTTCGTGCCGTTCAAGGGGGATGGGAGCGACGAGGTGGTGTTGATGGTCAACAACCTCGGCGGCGTGAGTGAGCTAGAGTTGTGTGCCGTCGTGGGGGAGGCGACGAGGGCGTTGTATGGAAGGGGGGTGAAGGTCCTCAGGGTGGTCTCTGGGAGCTTCATGGTACGTAATAAATCATATGATGCACTAATCTTCTGCGACGTCGTGCTAATAATTGTTTTCCTGTGCGCGTAGTCAAGCCTCAATATGCCCGGCTTCTCCTTCACCCTTCTCCTCCTCCCACGCGCTTCCGAATCTTCCGCAGTCTCCACGTCTCTCATCCTCTCCCTCCTCGATGAGCCCGCCTCCGCCCCAGGCTGGCGCTGGTCGTCCAACACTACGCCCCCCTCCATGGTCCCCACCGCCACCTCATCCGAGTCCGTCGCCGCAACTGGCCTGTCTTCGCACCTGTCCGCCCCCGACCCCGCCGCCTTCCTCGCCGCCCTGACCCGCGCCTGCAAGACGGTAATCGCCGCCGAGCCCGAGATCACGCGCATGGACACCATCGCCGGTGACGGCGACTGCGGGCTCACGCTCAAGGCCGGCGCATCCGCTGTGTTGCAGAAAGTCGACAGCGGGGCGATCAAAGGGACCGACGTGCTTGGCGCCGTGATACAGATCTCGCAGGTCGCGGAAAAGGAGATGGGCGGGACGAGCGGGGCGCTGTATTCGTACGCCCAATTTTACTACGTAACATGAAGGTAAGAGATGCTGACGCAAGGGAATCTAGGATCTTCTTCTCCGCCCTCGCCCAAGGCCTACAGCAATCAGCCCGGTCCCAGTCTACGACCTCTTCACAAATCTGGACCCAGGCGGTCTCCTCTGCCCTCGCCAAGCTCTACACCTACACCCGTGCCCGCGCGCCCAGCCGCACGCTCATCGACCCTCTCGCGGCCTTCGCCGAGGCGCTCCCCAATGACGGGTTCGCGGGCGCTGTACAGAAGGCGGCGGAGGCAGCGGACAAGACGAAGCATGTGGAGGCGAAAGCGGGGAGAAGCGCGTATGTGGAGGGGGATAGACTCAAGAAGGAGAACGTGCCTGACCCGGGCGCGTGGGGTGTCAAGGCGATTTTGGAGGGGCTGCTCGGGTAGAGGTTTGGTTGTCTTGAGATGATGCAGTGCGAGACGATGTATGTTCAGGTAAGATGAGAAGCCCTGCCCAAGTAGTTCAATTGTGGCGTTGTACAGTAACATATGCTTATTTATACTTGATTTCTATGATGATATGCGATTGCATTCACTACAATTCATGACCGGTATGCAAAGAGTGCGTGATAGCGAGAGCAAAACTACAATATGTGTATGCGATTAGGCATGATAAGCTACAGATCATTGTCATCTCAGTTGTCCGTCAGCTTTAGATCAGGTGCCGCGTCGAGTGGGAGCTGCTGATGTCCGGGGGATCAAAGTCGTCGTCAACGGGCACGGTCGTCTCCGTGAAGGGGTTGTCCGACACTGCCGACAGGACAGGCGACAAGTCGGAATAGTCGCTGCTTGGGAGCGGGGACTGGCTGTCCTCTGGCCGGTAATTCACGTCCCAGAGTTTACTCTGGGGAGCGGAAGACTGGGTGCTAGAGGGAAAGTCCATCCAATTGTCCACCCGCTCATTATCATCCACCTCAACTTCATTGGATGACGTGGGCGAAGCATGGCTAGACGGACTCGGGAAGTCATATCTTTTGTTGGCGAAGACGAGGGGGTCACTGCTCGTCTGGAGGAGATCGTCGAATTGCGACTCATCGAATGACGGAGGGTCCCCATCATCCAACATGTGTGGAGAAGAGCCAGAAGATGATAGCACAGGACTGGGAAGTCCTCGGAACGGCAACAGGTCCGTTGTATTTGAGTACAGCAAGTCCTTCGTCATATCCGAGAGCGGAGCTATTTCGTCAGGAGGAGTAGGCAATTGCATGTCATCGGCAATGTCAGCCTGACTGCCATTCGGGTAAGTGTGGGGTTTTGAACGCGCCTCCTCTATCTTGACGTGAGTCTTTCCGCCAAGCGGTCTATTGGTGCGTCGCTTGTAGAACAGCAGATATGCGTTTGCGTTCTAAAGAAGCAAAGAATTAGAGTATTGACTAGTGCAATCCTTTGCAGCCTGGACTTACCACGGCCTCGGAAGGTTTCGCAGGCGTTACGGATGAGTCGTCAAAGTGGTACCACTTGTCCGTGACATGATTGTGGGCGTATGCCCGATAGTGGCCTCCTCCAAGCCCGCCCAAGTGTTCATCTACGGCGTAGAGATCATAGATGAGCGGCTCATCCAAATCACCAAATTCAGTGACGTCGAGACCTTGAGCCTGCAAGTTCCGAGCGACTTGCCGTTCTCCAGCGAGCTCAGTAAGATCGAGACCCTCTACTGGGAAATCCACAAACGCATCGATCTTGTCCCGGAGCATACGACTGTTGCTGAACCGCTTCAAGTGCACAACAAGGATATCCGGCACACTCCACAGGTCAAACTTCTTGGTCGCCTGTTGGTGCTTCTTGCAGCGAGGACAATACCAGAGATCGTCTTCACCAAGCTGCTCTTCTTTCGTAAACTCCGCCAGACAGTCCTGGAGCGAAATACCACGAGTCATTGCTGTCTCCGCAGACTTCTTCGCCTCCTCGTACTCGGGATGAATGAACTCCTCAAAACGTTCCCAGAGAGCATGTTCCCAATGCGTGTTGGAATCACCGAAGAAGAAAGCTTTCATATTCTCGTCGAACTCACAAAGGAGTGCATCTCCTTCCTGAAGAAGGACGGGGTTCGGGTCCTCTGGGAATGCTTGCCGCGCCGACTCTGCCCGCTTCTCCCATGAAACATGAGTTCCCATAGTGCTAAAGCCAGCGCCGAGCTTTTCATATCCATATTGTAGTCGAAGGTTGAACACGTCTTTCTTAGGGCCAGTAATTTTCGGAACTCCTCCAGGGGCACCGTTCGTGGTAACATCATCTCGGACAACGACGGCCTTCTCATCAACAATGTCGCCTTCCTCTGGTACAGCTTCCTCCACCGTGACGATGTCACCATTCTCCTTGAATTCCGTGACAGAGTTCATCGGTGGGAAGCCAGTGATCGGAATAGGCACTTCCTCCATATCATCTGCGAGGACTTCTTCCCAAGAGTAAAGGTGTCTCGCATTAGCCGTCCACCGAGATAAACGCTCCACGACAGCAGTATAGATGAGATCCTGACTTCGCGCCTGCTCATCGGTGATGACTGAGATGAAGGGGTAACCAAAGTGGCTGATACTACTTGATCGACCATAAGACGTTCTTGCTCCAGCAACATCGCAGAGAAAGATAGGCATAATGAAAGGATCACTGGATTGCCTCTTGTACTTGGGGTTCAGCTGAGCATTGCATGGTAACTCGAAGCAGACGATGGTGTCGCTGGCGGAAACATCTCCACAAAGGCAGTTATCATCGAAAACCTTGTAGAATCTGTGGTTGAATATCTCCAGTGGGAGAAGCTAAATGTGATGTAATATACGAATTAGAACAATCGCGTAAGATGAGCCTATGATCACATACGTTGTCAGGCGATGAACCCATCCATCTTCCAAGTAGTTGCCTCACGTCCTTGAACGACGAATCGCGATTTATCTCAATGGGAACCTGAGAGGTACAGAACTGTGAGAAGGTATATAATGACACGAGCTAAGTAGCATTACCTTCAGATGAGGCTTGCTGAGATCCCATGGGACATAGTAGATCTCGTGCCTCCATTTCTTCTTCACCGGCAATGGTAAAGTAAGATACATAAAGGGATCGAACGTGATTGACACCTTCAAGGACCCGATTGTCAATATAGATCGAACGTGGAATTTATTCCGATCTGCGTCACTCACCTTCTGACATTCAGGGCACACGAGCGTACTCCTGTACTGGCCCTGGAAAAGGTCGACGATCACACTGTCGTTCCGAAGAAGGTATCCATCCCAAGAATTCTTCCCTAGCTCGACGAGTTCCTTCTCACCCCCACCCTCCCAGTCCGGCTTCTCCACGTACGGCTTCTTCTTGATCCGGTTCAGATCTTCATGAAGCCCATCGAGCAAGAATGCCACAAGTTCCTGCGAGTCGTGCTGCTGATATCCGCTGAACTGCGGAGCGAATCGCTGCAGGGCCTGCTTGAAATCTCTAGGCGAGTACGACGACGAGGTCGGATATTTCGCCCACACGCGCTGAAGAAGCGCACCAAAGGCCTCCGCGATCGCACCATGCATGCCGAGGGGGTTGTCTGGGTTCAGCTCGTCCTGGAAGACGCCCGCTGGGAAGCGAGATGGACGAACGCGTCGGTGAGACGTGCATATATGGCAGGAATGCGAATCCCTATATAAATTGAACAGAACGCACTCAGGAAATACTCCGTCAGCTCCTTCGTATGTGCCAGACATTGCAATGCCGAGTTCATGAAGCATGTATTACCCCTTAATATATCTGTCAGTAGAGGCATGGAGTCCAAATACTAGCTAACTTACATGTTTCCCAAGCCTAGCGTCCCCGGCTCCTGTGAAGACTTTAGACGGCTGATAGATGGAGTTGATATGAGACTAGAGGACGGCTTGATAGAGAAGGTCGATGTGTCGGATGCTGCCTTGCTAACGGCGTTACTAGCCTCCGATGTAGGCTTGCTCCGTCCGAAGAAGGCATTATCCTCGGTAAACAGTGGAGGTGGTTTAGTGGAGGAATTCGTGGTGCTTTGAGTATTGGCGCCAGACCCAACGGCAACATGGGGACCAACAAGCCACTTCCCGTCTTCCTGAACCTCTACCACAAATGCATCACCGGAGTTGATCGTTGATGTTTCGATAGTCTCTTCACTCTCTGGGATCTTCTCGATCTGGGAGGCTAATAATTGCTGCATGGTGCATTGACTGCCCTCTAAATCGTTATTGTCGATACGGTAAACTACGTAACTGTCGGGGTCTTCGGGCGCGACGGCATGACAAAGTCGTCGCAGCAGATCTGTAACCGTGAACATCGAGCTAGCAGAGACATATACAGGAGGGATGTTTGATTTGGACGGATCGAGGTTTTGTGTGAGGCGAAAGACCCGGAATCGAGGAACGTGAATTTCTAGATGTGGCTGTCGCGAGATTCCACGCAAAATGACGGCTCTGGGAATTGGCTTTTCGCACTCGCCATACCTTCATTTGCCACACAGATTAGCTTGGAGGCAAATGTTGTGCATATGTAGCAATAGTGTGACTCACCAGCGTTCAAACATATCCCAGACAGACTTGGGCACAAATTCCACATGGACGCCTTCCGTCACTGTTGTCAGTAGATTGCCGTCCTTGTCGAGGATATCAGAGTTTTCTACGGGTCCGATATCCTTCTCTTCAATCGGACCATCCTTGTCCACCTGACCGGTGCATGCCTTCTCCCATCGCCTGTACCAGGTTCTAGAAAGCACATACCACGTCTCTCCAGCAGACATGGGGACTTTCTTCAATGACTCGACAGCATCGAATTTTTCCGAGCCAGACATGGGCGTGAACCGGGGCAAACTGTTCGTGACGGATGAAGAAGGGAGTGGTGGTTCTATATCACAGTCTTCTTCACGTTCATCCATCTGCGCATCGATATCTTGCGCGACAACCTTGGATATTGAGGGCTGTGGCGGCAATTCTTGGTTGGGACCCTCAGAGGCGGACCGTTTGGGGGAAGAGGCGTCGGACTGCATGGAAAGCGAGCGCTGCCGCTTGCGACTTGACGGGTTTGACGGAGATTCTTGCGATGTCAACGTCGGAGATGATGAAGGCGACGGTAAGGAGACCATTTCATGGAAGAGATGGAGAGAGGAAAGTAAACAAAAGATAGAACTTGAAGCTTCACGGCCCTGCAACGACGCGTCCTCAAAGCCACAGTCTCCCACGCCACAACCTCTCACTCACAGGCACATTTCGCAAAGTCCACACCGCGACATGACCGAGCTTTGGACATGAGCAGACTCCCTCCGGGTCTATTATACCTGACAATTTACAATCCGACCTTGCGCCCACCGCCAACATCCGACAGACATGATGAGGATGCTGAAGAGCAGGCGCACATCCTATTCTACACGGCGCGTGAACGAGCCGTCTCACGGGACCGCATCCTCAGGCAGGTCGGTCTGGCTAAGGCTCTGGTGAACTTCGCAGAGTGAGTGTTGCAACAAAGAAATTTAATGAAATGTAACACCTAAGCCAGCATGTTCTCGGAGGGAGTCTGTGATAATGTGCATTCGCAGACGAGACGTATGGTCATGGTCTCTCCGGAGCCGGACTATTGGATACATGCTGTGGGCTCTGTTCCGTTCATTTGCGCGCTCTATTAAATTAGCATCAGTGCTTTGAACTAGCTAGGACGCGCAAGGTACCACGATCGCCGTCGAGTAAGGCCAAACCTAAGGCGAAGGAGCGAGAACAAGACCAGTCTAAGGGCAAAGGCAAGGAGACTGAGCCGAGTTATGACTATGATGACAGCTCGCTCCATGACCTTGCACTTCGTGGTCACCTTCTTCGTGGATATGAGCTATTCAAGGTATACTGACCCTTCATAATCTCCACCAGTCACTCATGTAGCCTTAGGTAAAACATGGTTCCTTCACCTCGATTCTTGATACCTTGGGTCAGCAAGCATTAGAATCTTATCTAGAGCGCTTCTTCACTGTTTGGGCGTGGAAATGGGATATAGACGACGACTCTGAGTTCAGCGATCATCTGGGTGTGTTCCGATCGAATTGCGATGATGTTATGCCTGTTTATATCGTGATTCCTAGGCGTCTCCTTACACCCTCTATGCAAGACCATCATACCATTTCTCGACACCCTCATCTCCGATACCGCCTACCCATTGACACCGTTCCTCCTCTCACCCCCCCATTTCGTTCCATCAACGCATTTCACCTCATCCGATCTCCCCTCTACACTAGCTCGCCACCTACTCTCCGTCGTATCCCAGCCCCGGCGTCCACCCACCTCCCGCAGATCCAGTAAACAAGCTTTGCAGACGCTCAACAACATAGCTTCCTCATCCAAACCGCCACTTCCTACCGCCCCACTAGACCCCCTTGCGAACGACCCCATAATCACCAAGCACGGTACCATTAAAACTAGCCAGGGACATCAACGCCCAGGATCAATCTCTGGATTTCTTGCCATGCCTAATGTCAACATGAGTGGCATGGATGTGCGGAAGTGGAGCTGGCCAGGGTACCTGTCTTTTGGCAAGGGTCAAGCAAGAAAGTCCGCGGGAACTTCTCAGGGCACGTCGAAACTCAGCGAGAATGTGGTGTCTCAAGAGAAGGACGTGGCAAATAACCAGTCTGCTGACACTCTGGATGACAACGCAGCTAAAACAGAGAATGGAGACGGTAACGGAGAAAATCAGTCGACTACTTCAGAATCGCGACCGCTCTCGGATAGTAAACCAATAATCGAAGTGACAGAGCCACCAATATCGCCGAGAGATACTGCTATAATTCCTGTTAAAGACTCACCAGTTGAAAACCCGCAGCCTAGATTGGCGTTGCCTCTTGCCACAGACACGTTGGGGTCCACTGCGCCGACATTAGAGGTCGACGAAACCACTGTTCCTATGCCTGCCCAGGGTGCCGAGCGCCTTGCCCCCAGCCTATCTACCTCCACGGCTGGAAGCGAGACGGCTTCGCTGGCGCCGTCCACGGTTTCTGTCGATCCCACTCCTGGTTCATCCCAGCTGGACCTATCTGATCCTCCACCAACTTTCTCGGTAACAAGTGTTTATATTGCCGATAACGATGATCCTGTGGCCACGAAGCGGAGGAGATTGTTGTATCTCACTGTAAGGTGTAACATCTGTCGATGGTCGTTGAATCGCTGAGGATTGACATTAGAAACATCATCTCACACTGGCGTTGTTATCGGAAGATGAAAACGCGTTAGAGGAGGCTGATCTGCAAGTGTTAGCGGAACGATCAGTAGCTGTCCTGCAGGATATACGACAAGTTATCAAGAATGACGAGGAGCAGATGCGGTAGGTAGTACCATTTTCTCGAATCTACTCCATTCCCTAAATACTTGTGGCCCTCAGCGCTGGGGAAGAAGATCAACTTCCGTCTGTTGCTAAGATCCTGCAACCGAAGAATAGGCATGTTATTTCGCAATGCCCATGGACAGTCACGAGTGAAGGCTTCAAGTCGACATCAGAACACCTGTACGATGGACATCAGCTTCTTCAGAGGTATGATACGGAAACCCTCTCGTCTTTATCATATTGACAATATGCACAGAGATCCGGGCATCGTGGAAATCTTCTCGAGAGGCCAGCAACCGCAACACTGGCATATCTCGAAGCGCGGTCTGGGGATAGACAAGGACGGAAATTCCGTGGACGGGTCCGTGTTCATGGAGGTGCTACGGAAGGAGGAGAGTCTCATTGACGTGGACGACGATCTGGCCGGCGTAGTTAGGCGATTCGTTAATGGCTGAGTGTGTAGTTAGTGGATTGGACTCTGTGCGGACTTGGTACCCTTGGATGCTTCGCACCGTGTGGCTGTTATTTGTACCTATTTGGATACTCCCCACTTGCGGCTTATACAACGCGGGCCTTTGCGGGCCTCGACGCATCTGTTCTTGCTTTGCACTCTCCAACATGACTTCGCCGTCGACTTCTGACGCAGCTCTAAAGCTCGAGATTGCCCGCCTTACAGGTATTATCACTCTATCCTTGGCAGAACTGCAGCTAAGAACTTGATAGCTTCAATCAACAACGCCAAGTCTGCCCAACACCCTAGATCCAACGCTCGTCAACCTCCCATCAGGAGTAATGTTTATGTAAACCCGAATTACAAGCCTCCTAGTAGTAGTATGTTTAGGCCGGCGATTCCAACGCCGCTGAGTAGCACGGTTCCCTCGCGGCCATCGTCTGTCAGCGCCGAGAAGAAGGAAGTCGTTATCGGAGGTGTCGCCTTCGAATCTTCAGGGCGTTCATTAGTTCGCAAAGACCGTAAGTGCACTTCTCAGTCGATTCTCCTCTAGCATCTCGGTCTGTAGTCAGCGTCTCTTCCTTATACCGTGACCTTTTTCAGTCCCCAAGCCCGCTCCTGCCCCTGTAACCAAGCCCCCTTCTCGTCCGCCTAGGCCTCGATCAGATTATAACAGGAATACCGCAGGGCATCTTATCAACACTAGTCGTCAATACAAGCCTAGGTCGTCTCGTTCTCGTGTCATAGGGAGGCCGAATAGAAATATGACTCTGAACAACAATGTCCGGCCATATCAGTCCGTCCACCCTCCGAAGCTTGGTTATCATACTGCTAACACTGCGCACAGGGCACGTAAGGTCGCCAAGCGACAGAAATATCTGGATAAACCTTGCCCTCGCTTTACAACGACAGGTGCGTGGCCGCCCTCTTACATTCGCGAGCCTTGCTTAAGGCAACTTGAATGCCGCTGTTTCACACTATCTCATTCTGCCAGGTTCTTGCCCTCGTGGACTGACATGCCCGTATCAACACGACCCCGACAAGGTCGCCATCTGTTGGCCCTTCCTCCATGGTACCTGTACCAACGCCGCTGAGACCTGCAACCTCTCACATAACCCGACGCCTGAACGTACGCCTGTTTGCATACACTTCGCCAACCAAGGCCGATGCACCCGCGAGAATTGCCCATACCCGCATGTCCGTCTTGGACCTCGTCAAGGCGTCTGTCGCGACTTCGCAGTGCTCGGATACTGTGAGAAGGGTCTGGATTGCGACAAGAACCACGTCCGCGAATGTCCCGACTTCGCGGAGAAGGGCTCTTGTGAGACCAAGGGCTGCAAGCTCCCGCACGTTATTCGTGCGAACCGCAATCGCAAGGCCCCCGCTGCAACTGCGGTTGTTGCTACTGACACATCTACTGGTAACTCTGATTCCTCTCATGAGACTAACCCGGATCGTGTCTCCGCTGAGCAGGCTCAGATCGGAGACGAGTACATCTCGTTGACGTTCCAAGAGAGCGATGACACCGATGTGAGCGACGAGGATGTTGATGATGATAGCGACGATGATGTTGGGGATGATAAAGAGGGCGACGGCCCCACTGAAGAAGAGCACGGGATGTATGTCCATGGATGATGCATGAAGTATGTATATACCGCAGAATACCATAATTTATTGTTTGTCTATTGTAATCTTTAGTTTGCAGGCTCGAAAACTTAAGGCCTTAAAATAACATAAGACATGTGCATGCGTAGTTCACTGCTGCGAGAAGCGGACAATCACAGTATTGGGTCGGATCTCTCTGCAGGAAACAGGGCTCATTACCCTCCACAAACTCTATTCATCAATACCACATCGGATTCCACCGAGTAAGAACGATCGAGTTTCCGCTCTTCGACTACGGAGGAGGGGAGGGTGCCCTCGACCGAGATTTCTGGCATCGCCACCATAGCAGTCCTTAAAGACGCCAGTATTAGGTTCACGAAGTTTGTCACGTCTTGCCATCTTTCCCCGGTTCTCCTAGTGTCTCTGTTACTCCATGCCTATGATAGCTCCTCCCACTTTCAGTTCCTTCGGTGACATAGTAGCCGCTGTACAACTGATAGTTGCAATCATCAAGGTACTCAGCAATACCACAGATGCCCCACGACGATATCAGGCGCTCCTGGCGGACCTGCGAACTACTGGCAATCTCCTGAAATCGCTGGATAGGGCGACGCAGAATCGCACAGTATCCTCAGACGATGCGAGAAGCATCAAGGCAGAACTTGAGAGTTGTCGGCAGCTCCTAGTCGATTTCTATGCCTTGGTCAATAAATACACCACTTCCTTGGGTGACGGCGGATCGGGCAACTGGATCCGCAGACTCCAGTGGACGCTCCTGCGCCAGAAGGATATAAATGCGTTTAAGTTGAAACTCCAAAAACATCAGCGCACGATCTCTATGTTTGCTCTTTCTATGTTATGGTAGATATCCCATGCACAGCAATGACACACCTTCGCAATTGCGACTGATTCACACTGTGCAAGCTCGAACTCGAATAGAGCCGTAGAAGAGTCACGGCAGCAAGCGGTTGCTTTGGCCAATATCGATAATGTCCTGCAAGACTTCTTAGGTCGCGTAGATTCGGGCGCTCTCAGAACAGTCATTAGTGCTGTAAGTGCACAATACTACTGCGGGAGGTTTTGATCGATGGAGTGCCCATCGATGCTAGGAACTTGGACATACTTTCGACGGCGCCCTTGGAAGGCTAGTGTCAGGGAACCAGAGAAGATTACCCGAGGACCTTACCCTGGTGTTAAAGTCTCGTGAGAGATACTCTGACGTTCTATCACTCCGAACGGACGATGCGAGCGCTTTCCTGACTGCGTTGCAGAAGGTAACGTACCCCAATCCCAAATACAGTGTTTGACGGATGTCATGCAGGCCCTTTATGATCCATCGACTCTCGTCTTTGATATCAGGTCCCGCGCGATTTATACTCAGTAGCAGCTCAGTTCGTGATCAAGCTATCGCATCGTCTGCGGCGAGTTCCAGATAATCTGCTCAGGAGAGAAGTCAGATATATTGATCAGCACCCATATCCAATCGAGGGAGATGATCTTGTCCTTGCACGATACGTTGGCGGTTTAGTCGCCGTCAAATGCCTGGAGAGGTACCAAGTTCTCGATAAGCCTGAGTCGGCCTTCAACAATCCTGTTGAGGTAAGTCACGATGGACTTTGGCCTGTGTCCGGGCTAAACTGGAGCGCCAGGGCTTCCATCAAGAAGCCCTTCTGTGGCATTCCTTGGACCATCCAAATGTTTTACCGTTTATTGGAATAGACTCAGAAATGTTATCGAGGAACAGAGTGTGCTTAGTATCACCTTGGATGGATAATGGCAACCTCCGGGCCTATGTCACGAAGAACAGTCTCTCAAACAGTGATTGCGATGGATTGGTACGATCACTGTCTCGTTTTCCTACGTAGATTTAGTTCGAGCTTGATATTGCCTCTAGTTATTGGACGTGGCGGCTGGATTAGAGTATCTTCATGAGAACGGAATTGTTCACGGGCACCTACGAGGCGTGAGCGTCTCTTTTGATCTATGTGCTATGCTCTCTTGACCTAGTCATGACTGACAGGCAAATATTCTAATCAGCGATGATTGGCATGCCTGCATTTGCGACTTTGGACTCGCCAACTTTGCCGATCCTCTGATCGACTCGAATAGTTCTATTGTGGTGGACAGAGTGGGATCTGTCCCTTGGATGGCACCCGAACTGTTGCGTTCTAGCCATGATGATGTGTACTCTTATCCTACCTTCGCAAGCGATGTATATGCATTCGGGTGTGTTTGTCATCAGGAAAAAAGTATCTGAGCCGTAGCCCCGGTTTCAGATCTATAGCCCTATGTTGGCTACCAGAGCAAATATAGTCCATGTATGAGCTCCGGGAGTTCTACCAAGTGCAACACAGTCCCTATTCGGAGCTACGGGAATCTTTAGTAGACACCCGTAGGCGGCATAGATGTCTATGTATGTCTACAGCACACTACGGGTCTACCGGGTCTACCAGCAGCTACTCGGGCTACTGCCAGGAGATCCGAGCATAGACTTGTACTCACGCCTTGAAGATCTTGGTATAAAGAGATTAGGGTGGCAAATATGCTACTCTGATCCATTCTTGCTAAGATCATGGCTCCTTGCAAGATACTGCATCTGTCTAAGTGTCTCTAGTAACCGCAGCCCTCAGACGCGGTGCGACACGATCACGTGACCATGTTGACTGTAATTCAAGCTCCGACATTTAACCACGTCAGCAGCACATCTCTAAGTCCACGCTCACTCAAACACCTTCATGAGTCACTGTCAACGCACATCGCTACCGATGGCCACGGGAATGAGGAGGTCAGACCCAGTGGTGATACCAGAAACAACAAGTTGAGAAGTTGGACAAAGAGTCTTCATGAGCATTGAGGAAATGTCCAGGTGTGCCCACTAAGTCCTTTCAGTTCAAAGGTCTGTTCTTGGCAGACACCACAGTGAGCTGCCTTCCTGCTCGTTCCTTTCCTAAGCAGATTTGTCTGATATAATGTAAAGTCCCTGCTCAAGGCCCCGGTAATGACTATCCCGCACCACCCTGTATCCACCCACATCTACTGCACTGTCCCCCTGCTCAGCTCCGACGTCCCCGTTGAGGAAGAGGGTGCACTGGACTACAACCCCCGCCACTTCTACCTCATCCACCTCGGCGAGGTCTTCCAAGACTCGTACGAGGTCATCACAAAGCTCGGGTATGGTGGCAACTCCACAGTCTGGCTCACCCGCGACCTCCTCCGGTATGTCCCCAACATATATATCCTCTCCCTCCCATCCACCCTGTCTATCTGCCCCACAGCTACCACTTCCCCGAAGACCACTACATCACCCTCAAAAAAGTCTGCCACTCCGACCCCTCGCACCGCCCCGCCGCCAAGTGCGAGCTCACCCTCTCCATGCACATCCGCACTGTGAACCCGTGGCACCCCGCCTTGCGGTACGTGCACACGGCGAAGGATGTGTTCGACGTCGCCGGCGCACAACGCTCATGTACGAGCCGATGCGCGAGCTGCTATGGCTCTTCCAGTGCTACCGTCTCCCGCTCAAGATGCCGGTGTGCATGTTGTTGTGTGCATCAGATTATTTGCATATGGAGTGTCAGATCAATCAACTGGTTCGCTTTCTCCCCTTCCCTGCCTCCCTCACCCACTAACACCATGACCCCCCAACGTAGACATCAAACCCGAAAACATCCTCGCCCTCGAATCCACCACCCTCCTTGACACCCTTGCGGCTGACGAAGCCGCCCAGCCCTCCCCGTGCAAAATTCTCGGTGACCGCTCCATCCACCTCTTGTGCAACGACTTTGGGCCTTTGTGTGCCCTCCCCAGGTTTTTGACGGTGTCCGACTTTGACGTCGCCGTGCGGGGGGATGGGAATGAGCCGCTGACGCATTGGGCCCAGCCGGATGATTTTAGGGTGCCGGAGGTGACACTCAGGAGGGTGTAGTCGTACCCGGCAGATATATGGAATTTGGGACCGGTCATGGTGCAGTTCAGTGTGCTCTTCATGTCCCGTGTTCTGCTTTCTGGAGTATAGTAGATACATAAAATGTGTACTAGTAGTAGTGTACATAATAAGAATATGATTTGAGTATTTGTTTGCATGCTTGTTGTATCCGGATGACCGGAATAGGAGTGAGCAGGATTCCGATGCTACTGAGCTATGGAGTGCTATATACAACTACCGTGACTACCGGGCTACCATGCTACAGCTCTATATATTGCTACATGATGCTACGGAGTTCTGACGTCTGACTATATATGACTATATATTAGGGGGGTAACTACCTGGCTACATGGGCTATCTGACCTACATAAAGCTATAAAGTTAAGTCATTTTTTCCTGATG
>KV425688.1:15166-38277 GCA_001632425.1 Neolentinus lepideus HHB14362 ss-1 | reverse complement strand
GCAAGTGGTTCATGACCCATATGCGAATGGATATCGTCTAGGCTGGCCCTCTGGAGTAGACGAATGTACTCTCTTGCAGAGCGAGACTCGAGAGTTCCATAGATCGGATCATCGTCCTCAGGCTCTTCTTCAGCTTCCGAGAACTCATCAACATCAGCGGGAAGCTGCAGTGGTGCTGCATTAGGAGTGTCAGATTGTACAACAGGAGTCTGTGGCCGGTTGTCGATGTCAGGATCTGGAGAGAAGCTCGGTTGACTAGTCTGGTGTGGTGAATCTGCAGGAGGAGGTATACCAGAGCCAGAAACGAGAGAATCTTGCTCAGCTGTGTCAGAGACTTCGGCAGGTCCATCTGCAAAGCCAGAGTAACGAGCACCATCAGCGCCAGCCTCGGAGATGTTGCCAAAGCATTGGGAGTCCTGGGAGCTGAAATAAGGGCCTGATAGTTCGAAAGAACCGGTAGGAGATGCTGTAGGTGGAAATTCCTGTAACGAGAGCCGAGTTTGTTAGTAACAAGTGGTTGATGACAGAATTACATACGGTGCGAGGATAAACATCTGTGGTGGGAGGGGGCACCTTTGCCCGCTGTCTCTTGACGGATGGAGCTACGACCCTCGATGTAGTATTTGCTGCATACATAGACGAGGATGCAGTAGACGAGGTGGCTTGACCGTTGTTCAACTTATCGGCCTCGTCACGGAATTCTTTATGTCTTTCCCATGTACGTTGTGAGACAGATTTACCGCCGTGGCACTTATGGCAATAGCAGAATTTTTGAGTCTTGTCTGATGCAGGGGGGGCCTTGCGCTTGGCCATACTCGAACACAGATTGGACTTCTACTTAGTGGCGCGACACGATTATGCTTTGCAACTCAGCGCGTCGTATGGCTTACTTAAGCAAATGCGAGCTTGTGAGGCCAGCTTGTCGCATAGCTTACTTAAGCAAAAACGAGAGCTTGCAAGGCCAGCTGGGCTGAGCAAAACATTTTGCGGAGTGTTTGGGTGGGATCGAACACATGAGCTCAGAAAAAAGAACGCGTGTCATGCTATTTTTGACTACAATACGTGACAAAGATGAGCTCGTTGATTGCCAGCAGAACTAAACGATACTAAATTGTGGGCGTTCTTACTGGGGGTCAGCCCTTATATACCTTTCGGAATGTAATATGGTGTGAGGAGACAACCAGAAAATGACGTATGTAAGCACCATGCTTCCGAAGAAAGGAATTCGCCTTCTAAATCGGTATGACTTTAGCATCTTAAATTAGGCTGTGCTCGCGTTGAATTATTGCTACTTGCCAAAATAATGGCAGTCACCAAAAAAAAAATTTCAAGTCCGAGCACTCTGAGAGTCACGTGAGTAAGGCTTACCGGTGCTCGTAGACTAGGGTTCGGGGAATTTGGGAAGTGTAAATTACCTCCGCTATTTAACACCTGTAATTTACAGGAAATTTACTGGTAAATTTGGTCAGGCCCGTATAGAGGGTGTAAATTTGGGTTAATTTGGGAATACTGGTCTGGGAACGACGCAAGCTCATGATACAGTGATCCATGGTGTGTAGTAGTTATAACTTATAATAGACCTCCTTGTCATGCATAATACACACCTTGGGCCACTTGCATGATACAAGAAGACTCTGGCAGCTGTGCCACGTGCGTATTTGAGCACGAGCAAGACGGCCCGTTGCAAATTTGAATGCACTCGGTCGCCATAACTGTGAACCGAGAATCATACAGCTCAGCATAGAGAGACGAATTCACTCTAGATCCAAGGATTGGCGGCGTGAACCTCCGGGACCATATATACTGACACTAGATCTCACTTCTTGCAGGGTATCTTATCAGATTTTCATTAAGCACCAAGACTATCAGTGTCGGGAAATACTAGCAAAGATTCACACTGTCACAGTGGAGGAACTGCTCCATTGAGACGTATGGTAGAGCTCACCAGCCTGTAATTTACATGTAAAATAGCCCTATTTTACCAGTTAATTAGTGTTAATTAACGCGGTCCGCTCCGGGGCTCCGCCCCGGACCCCGTTGGTAAATAACTATTAATTACACCCGTTAATTAGGCCTACGGCCTGCTGGCTGGTAAATTCCAACGGTCAATTAGGTCCTGTCCCAATTTCCCCGAACCCTATCGTAGACACCTTAGCCCTCCAGGGTACGGGTTACTAGGGGTGCTCAATTCTTAAGTTTTCAGTTAGTTTGTTGCGCAAAGACGGTCATACTCAACAAACGAATGGCCGATTAATTGAGAGTGCCCTGTTCGTTTGCGTCTGTGCGGTGTGCGCTGCCACATTAAGAGTCGGAGTTCGAAATCAACTTCAAGTTTGAAGAGCTGTTGTATCGGGTGTGGGGGGTTGTCATTCTCAGTTTAAATTTATGCAAGCAGGTGCTATTCGTAGTGGTCAGTCAAGTTCTTCATGTCAACAGTTGGAGTTACAACAGAGGAATGTACGACAAATAAAGCTGGGAATCAGTGCAGGCCTTGCACACTTTCCCACGCCATGTACTCAGGTCACTTGAATTTTGATATTTTTGTGAAGTGCCATTATTATTGAAATCAGCAATAAACAGACCGGTAAACTACTTTATTAACATATAATACTAAATAAAACAATGATAGACGTCGACGACAGCCTTATGCAATCACAGCACAGGGCCATCTCTTCCGGGTCTGTCAAGTTATGCAAACTCAGACACACTCCGACTCCCTTAATTTGTCTATACGTCGTACTCTGTGAAAGTCTACTCGAAGCCCGAGCGCAATGTGACGGAGACATCCCACCAATAATGTTTCCAAGGGAGAGAGCGAAGTTCATGGTAGTTAGATGTGATGAACAAGCTAAGACGCAAGGCGATCTTCCTCCCAATAATAGCCTTCAAATCCACTTCACCTGTTCAGTCTGAGTACGCCAGATAGGAGCGTGTCAAGGGTGTCTATATATTAATGCGGTATTCCAGAAGGCTCCACTTCTCAACTCTCAGCGCTCATCTCGCTCAGGATAGAACTACCCAAGGTCCAACTTTATTTCATTATTTCAGGCCTCCCTCGTTCGACATTCGCGGGTTCTCGCCTTCGTATTTTGCAACGCCCAAGACGGCGGGTTCAATATCATTTGTCGACTGTCTGATTGGATGATCATCTTTAAAAAGTGTACCTTCGCCCTGATGGCACACTCTCACAAAACCCCATACAGACCGCCTACCGGCATGGCCGCACAATGGTTCTATCCTTTTATGCTCAACTTCGTCCGACCTCCCATTCATTGGGCGGGATACGCTTCAAGATCTGCGGCACATTCGCACAGTTATGGCGCTGTGTGTCTTTGTGCCGAAGGTATCCGTATTCCAGGAGGATAATCTGTGTGTCATTCATTAGTCTGTTTGTTTTTCTCTTGGTGGCCTAAGGCAATAGACATTTCATCCCAGATCCGGCAGAAATCATGGGTTGTTCAAGCCGGTGCTGACTTATAAGAAATAAAGTACGAGAGACTAGTGAAAGATCCAAAGAAGAAGCTATGGCAAAGATCATCACTCGCGGGAGTGGCTGAAGTTCGCTGTGGCGCGTCGCTGCACAGCTTTCCAGCCTTCTCTTCGGGACCGAGATCTCGATTTCAAGTTTCCCTCTTCGATTTACGTAGACAACTCTCTTCCCTTTCATCCATCATCCACTGCATAGTTTCTGAGTTTCTGGATATCCAAACGACTGATACTCGATTCTGAAGAGTGTTCATGGCTGCCACTACTTTCGCTCCGTCTGGCGAAGACGCCATCACCCGCAGTATCGAAGTGCAGCCGGAAAAGAGCACGCCTGATTTCAGATCTGTCGAGGAGTTCAAGAACTATTACGAGATTCCGAGGGTGGCGACGGAGATCATACAGGGATCATTCAAAAGAGTGCGTGCGTTCCTCGCCCATTTTCAGTCGCTTGGACGGAAGGGATTCACTCTGCCGGAGAACATGATCAAAACGAGACAATATTTATTGACCCCCTCCAGATAGCCCTACAATTCCCCGATGAACTCCTACACGACTCCGTACCCATCTACCGCTACTTAAAAAGAGAACTGGAAAAAGCCCATAACGACGATGGACCTCCGGAGCTATACGTCCTTGCGGATACATCCTATGGCAGGTTCGATTCCTCGAGCATGCTTTGATCTGTCAAAATTAACGGTAGAGCTTGACGAAACAGTTGCTGCGCGGATGAAGTAGCCGCGCAACACGTCGACGCGGATCTGATCGTCCATTACGGGCATGCTTGTATGAGCAAGTGAGTCTGAATCTCGAACTGCATTCGTTGGGGTTGGGTTTACCATTCTCAGGACGTACCGCATGCCCGTGATCTATGTGTTTGGGAAAAAACATCTGGATGTGGAGGATTGTGCGTCAAAGCTGGGAGAGATCGTCAAGTCGTATACGATGGAAGTGGAGAAAATAGTGGTATTAAGACATGACGTTGCGTACGCACACTTGGCAGGTATTTGCTCTTACCAGCTCTATTTCACGGAGTCCCGTTCAATGACTGATGCAGATTATGTGGTCACAAGACTAAGAGAGTCTATTCCTGACACCGTTGTTCAGTACAATCGGCCACCATTACGGCTTGACCCGTCGCCCCCTCAGCCCAGTGCCGTTGCCTCTGCAACAGAGTCAGCAACAGCAGAGACCCAGTTGAACTCTGGAAAACACGACAGTAAGGAGGCAAATAGGGATGTTGACCCATCTCTCATTCTGTACATCGGAGGCGAAAATCTGGGTCTGACGAACTTGCTCATGACACATTCGTCGTCGGAGGTCTGTCTACTTCTCTTTACTGTCGTTTCTCATTCTAGATGACATGCCTAGGTGTATTCATACGACCCAGAAACCAGATCGACACGTCTCGAATCAGGACGAACCAATAAATTGCTTATGCGGCGGTACGCAACTGTGCAGCGAGCAAGAGATGCAGACGTTTTTGGGATCTTGGTCGGGACTCTCGGCATCGGTCCGTAGTCCGACTCAGTGACAGTTTGGATTCTAAGTAATCCTACTGATCCGACAAATTGCAGCGTCCTATTTACCACTGATATCACATCTGCGCTCGCTTCTCGCTCGACATCGGAAGAAAACGTACACAATCAGCGTGGGCAAGCTCAACCCAGCCAAGCTAGCGAATTTCATGGAGATCGAATGCTTCGTTCTCGTGGCGTGTCCAGAAAATAGCTTAATCGAGTCCAAGGTCCGACGACGATGACACTCTTCTCCCAGCTTTCACGAACTAAATCCCCTCCATAGGAGTTCCACAAAGCCATCGTGACACCTTTTGAGCTTGAAATAGCCCTTCAGGCAGAGCAGACTTGGACAGGACGATATGTACTCGATTTTGAGCGATTATTGGCAGATCATGCACGAGAAGCTCCAGAGGATGATGCAAACCGTATGTCCCAGCCTTGATTGCGGGATTTCGTCTGCTGATCCTGTACGTAGGTGAATCGACCAGCGAAAAGGACCCTGATCAACCCCAATTCTCTTTGATCACGGGGAAGTATCGGACATCAAGACGGTTTGGTGGTGCAGGTCAGTGTTCTCAATGCTGTATGCAGTATAATCGCACTGAATCTTATTAGATGCCAATACGTCCAGTGTTGGAGAAGGCGGACCATCTGCGGTTATCCTAAGAAATCAGGATGATACCGTCGCCACACTAGCAGATAGTGCGGCAGGTCAGTCTCACTTCAAATGCGTCTGGTCCATCTTTCCCTGATGTTTTGTCTACCTACCTCAGCTGAATTCTTGCAATCTCGCGCCTTCCGTGGCCTCGAGACTAGGGTAGGGGAGGACGCACCAAGTGTCTTGGAACAAGGGCGGAGCGGTATCGCCAGAGGGTACAAGAATGATAGCGTCGGATAGGCAAGCGCAGGGCCAGTGGCTGACGCGTGATGTGAGTTTTGATTTGACCGCTGTATAGTAAACACAAGGCCTGACTGGCAATGTAGTGTGTATAAATAGAATATTCTCTATGATTTTATGTATCGAACGCATATGTCACTGGCCTAAACCTATTCGCGTCCACCATCGCAGATGCGCCTTGGTGGCTGGGTCGAGGCAGGGCGCCCGGTGGCGCGTCTATGACTTGACCGCGCGCTTCCCTGGTCCGTGCGCTACCCTCTTGACAAATATAAGGCGGCCTCCTGCCCGTGGATTCCTTACCACTCTGGCCTTTTGGCTTAGATCAAGTGTAGTATGTGAGTAATATCGGGTCTTCTAACTATTAAGAAATTATTTTCTGACCTTGGCTGTTCTAGCTGTTCTTAATAGTTTAACCACTATTATGAGGGCACCGCCCTCATTTCTGGTTATCTAATTTTTGCCGCCTTGCCCTTCAGCTCTGCTTGCAACTGAGAGGCGTGATGACCTCGCCGTTGCACTACTGGCCTGTGTCGTCAGGGGATCCCTATGTTCTTTTCATTGTTGTCGCGCACCCGCTATCACTTGATAGAGGCACCCGTGCAATGAACAGTGTCATTTAGGATCTCAGGGAATGCCGAATTTAAATGGAGTTCGCTTTGATTAAAATTGCCAAGTCATGACAAGTTCTACGGCAATATTCTGGCAAGGTATGGAATACTGTCATTGGATTCGGCGCGTATGGAAAGGCAGATTGAGATGTGGGTCCAAGTAGGTCATTATTTGGTTATATTTTGAAATTTCAGTAAAGAAGGATTTAGGGCTGATGCATGGTTGTGTGCATCTGGACATCTCGTCAATATCCGTGTATAACGGGGCAGCCATCCGTAAGGCGCTTTGGGGACACTACCATACTAGCGGACTTAATCAACAACGTGAACGTATATTGCGCCCGCAGAGTCGGCGTAGACGCGGGTACGTGCACGAGCACAGGTTGAATCAGCGCTTTATGCAAGCGGAACTGACATAAATCAGTATCTATGTATTCTGCAGACGGTATGTCGGCGACGGTGCAATGGAAGTTAGCCTCTTATCCGTATCTGACCCCGAGTCTGAGCCCGAAGTATGTCACGGGAAACTTTGTTTTCGCGTGTTGGCACAATGCGCGGGACTAGTGGCATAATCGCGCTGAAACCGAGCGCTTACTTCATTTTGGAAGGTAACTTCTGGATGTTTATGACAGACAAAAATACACTGCCCAAGCTGACGCCGGCAGGGGGATACAGCAAGTATAAGGCGTCTTCCTGCGGTACCTCATCATCGATAACCATCATGTCATCTAACCAGTCTCCCACTCAGGTGACAGCATCCTCGCTTCAGCGACAAATCCGCCATGTACCTCCTTCAGATAGGCCGATGGTGGTGAGCATCTGGTTACTGTTGTATTCCTGCCTCGGCGTCGGTTTTACGGAACCGTAGGATTTGAGTCATCGCATCACCGATATCAGCGAACAGATCTTTGCTCAAGGCGGGATGTCCGACGTCTATCTGGGGACCTTGCACCGTTCAGGTTTCCCGAATCCGGGCACGACACAAGGGGAGCCGGTTCCAGAGCGAGTCGTGATCAAGTTCTTGCGAGGTGTGCCGAATACCGAGAAGGACCGAGAGGCGATTAAACGCGTGCGCGCCTTTCCCTCTTTGCACAGGTGATTATGTCACTTATAAGGGCTGTTGTGCCTCAATTATGTATTATAGCGCATCAACCGGGAAAGTTATGTGTGGGGAAATTTGGAGCATCCCAATGTCTTGCAATTCTACGGAGTCTGTCGGCGGGATAAAGGGTATAATATCTATGGTCTTGTGGCGCCGTATTGTACCGGACACATCATGACCTACCTCCTGCGTCAACCACGCGCAGACAGACTCGAACTTGTGCGACTTTCACTGTCGAATCATGGTTGGATCTAACCTTTCAATTTCCAGGTTCTTGGTATTGCGCGTGGCTTGCACTACCTGCACGCGCACCAAGTCGTTCACGGGGACATGAAACCTGTGCGTCGCTCTTCAGCCGCTTCGAGTCCGAGTCTTACGTTGGTATGGTAGCGCAACGTGCTCATTACTCAAGAAGGTATCCCAGTAATATCTGACTTCGGTACCTCGCGAATCGTAGGCTACAAGGGCTTCACGACAATAGCGACTGGCTACTCGTGTAGGTATGCACCGCCTGAGGTTCTGCTCTGGGAACCTCCTCAAGATACGGCGGACAAACCAACAGCTGAAGTGTCGCCAACCATCTTGAGGTCTAGCTGTGATGTATACAGCTTTGGGATGTCAATGCTAGAGGTCAGGCTAAAATTATCTTTGTGATACTTTGGACTCATCTCCGCCGTAAAGATTGTAAGCGGCAGAGAGCCGTTTCCATCTAAGAGAAATGAAGCAAAGATTGTTCTCGCTGTCATTGAAGGGGTTCGACCAGAACCTTACCAGCATCCGGAAACACCAGAGGTGTTGTGGAGAGTGGCGGCGCAATGTTGGGACGTCAAGCCAGAAAATAGGCCTGACATGGGTATGATTATTCAGAGCCTTAAAATGTTCAAGTCCAGTGGGGGCGTCCGGTAGCGCCTTCCAGGAGCTCACGATAGGGCTTCCTGTAGATTGACTCAAGCGCCCATTTTTCATTCTTGGTCATTATGGTCTAACATGTCTTGTTCTAGAGAATACCTCTATATTGTCGATACTGTTTGAGCATAGTCCTAAGATTGTTCAGTATGTATTAGCTATGATTCCTGTGTAACTTTATAGTCTGTGTTGCATTAATAAAGACCAATTTCTTGTGCCAATGTAGTTGTGTTCGACGCTGGTGTGAGGGCTTCGATTAAGTTCGAGTCGTTCGAGCCTATAAAGAGTGGCAAGCATTCATTGACAAAGACCTACCAAACTGCAGTCCGGAAAAATTTCAGTTTTTTTTCAGTAAAATTCTAGAATACTGTACAATGCATCCTACTGGCACCTACCATGCAATGGAGAACATTATTCTAGAACTAGCAATTACCTTTCCAAATATGGAATTTTACGGTTTCGCACATTTCCTTCCGCGCCTCTTTCAACGCTGCACTTTCGGCTGCAAACCAGATGCCTTGTCCCTGATATGTCACTCGCGAAAGACCAGCACTATTGGGCCCAGCTAAGGGTGGCTTTGACAGCGGGAGACTGGGCATCGTCGTCTCCAGCAAAGACACCGAAGGGCGCACCCTTGCCATGGCCTGAGTTGCTTCGCAAGTTCAACAAACATGCGAGGGGATTCGCAGATGTCGCAGAAGTTGCTGCACAGACGCAGAATCTCGGACTGCTGCTAGGTGGAGGCTTAGAGCGCAAGGAGCTCGACGGCCAGGAAACTCCTTACGGATGTTTAGACTTGGGCGAGGAGTGTATTGTTCAAGAAGGGCATTTGGAAGACGCGAAGGCAGGGTACGAGGCTCTGAAGAAGTTGGAGTCTTCAAATCTCGATGTACGTTGCCACTATACTGTTAGATCGTCCTAGAGCCTCAATGTACCGTACTCCATCGAAAGTCACTGAAACTCGCATTGGCGTACTACGCTTACGCCCTTGGCAGACCTGAGGAATGCCTGTCTTACATCGCGACCGTGCCCGGCGTGTCCGACTTCCAGAGTCGAATGACTCCGCCTGCGACTGTACGCTCGGATGCGCCTACTCTACAGGTCTCCAGCACCCCGTCCGACACGCCAGCATCTTCGTGGGCCGGGAGTATCATCTCACATGACCCCCCTACTACCTTTCCCGACATCAGGGACGGGAGGGCATGGGCACTGACCGAGAGCATACGGAGTGTCTGTCTGGAAGGTACGTCGCGTCCACAATGCGCTAACGATCTGACGGTGTAGTACAGGCATGTCTGCTGAGAAACTCAGGCAGGCTGACTACCACAAGGCACTGGAGCTATACTCCGCTGCTCTCCCCTTGATAACGACGATCGAGTCTGAAATGCCTCGCCCGCTCGCCCCTCAATCATCCGCCCACGGACCTGGAATGCTTGAATTTAGCTCATTCACTCGTTACCGCGAGCTCTGGCGGTGGGCAGAGCGTCTTCTTTGGCGCGTGATCATTCTCACTGCACGCACCACTGAGCTTGGACGGGACACTTCAGGCCCACTGTGGACGTTATTGAAACAATACTACTCCTGCAGCGCGCACTGGCCACCAACGTTCCGCTCGGAGCACCGGTCGACGATCGCCGTGCTGCATTTGCGTGCGATCATCGTCCAGGCCAGAAACGCGCCCAAGTCGCCAAATTACGCTCTTCTGTCTAAGGACGCGGCGAGACCTTCGTCGTGGCTGGGGACTGCCCGTCCAATTATCCAGGAATATAGGGTGGTCTTAACCGTCAGCACGAACTTCCCGAAAGCTGGAGAGAGAAATGTGAAGGTGGAGGACTTTGTCGACCTCTGCGTGGCCGTATGGGAGGCAAGCGGGGCAGTAGGAGACTATGCTGGTCTAGTGATCGATGTGAGTAACGTTGTCTCAATCATACTGCTATTCGATGTAAATGCTGCGCAGGTCCTCTGGTGGGCTACCCGCCTCACCTTCAACTCGTACCGCATTTTCCGCCACATGTCCCGTCTGCTGTACGTCTCCGGAGACCCCGAGCTGGCGAAGCGCGCGCTGCGGTTGTACGTCCAGGTGGTAAGCAAGGCGCGCGAGACCGTACAAGCAGACGGACAAGAGCAAAAGGTCAAGGAGAACTCTCCTTTGGGTGCGCTAGAAGTTGACACGGACAGGCACTGGGTAGAGACGCTTGTGCATGGTGCAAGGATGCTGTGCCGGATTGCCGGAGGAAAGCCCGGTGGGGAAGGGCTGGAGGAGTTGAGAGAGGCGGGGGTGCTGGTGGAGAAGGCGAGGTCGAGGTTGGACCCGGAGAGTAAGGAGTTAGTGGCGAGCGTGGATCTTGCTGAGGGAATTTGGAGTTTGATGATGGCTGATAAGGGTGAGCGCCGATTCTCATATTTTGTTTGACGTATTATTGATCGTCGATAATGTTTGCAGAGCTGGATTCACGCACACGGCCCAATAGGCTGGCACATGCTGTTGCAATGCTACATCATTCGGTTGAGACCTACGCTACTCCTTCCGGGCACCATCATCTCGCACTTTCCCTAACCCGACCAGGACCCTCCCGAGACTACGAGAAAGCAATCGAGTACGTGCGACTGGCTGTCGAGACCGAGTCTCAGGAGATTCGGCATTGGCATCTACTTGGTCTGCTCCTTGTGGCCACTGGAGAATGGAGGGCCGCGAGGAGTGTGCTGGAGCTTGGTTCCACTATCGGCGAGGAACCCGACGATGCGGAGGAGGCCCAGGCCATGAAACAGCAAGATGAAGGTCTGAATGGAGATAATACCCGTGCGAAGGACTTTGATACTTCCGGAGTGGTATCTAGCAGTCCTATCGACGGTCTTCCTTCGAACGGGCACGCTGCCGCTGAGCCTGAATCCGCTCCGTCTGAAGGCCAGCCGGTTCCTATGGTGAAGCTATTGGATCAGGATGTCCATCGTCTACCTTCTCCGGAGACCTTGTTGCGACCTTTACCTGACTACCCTGTGCTATCTCGACACGATGTATTTGAGTACGCGCTGCAGCTCCGCGTGACACATTTAGCTCTGGCAGAAATGGTGGAAGGCCCCGAGGGTGCCCAGATGAAGGCGCCAGATTTGTTCAGCTGGTTTGCTGAGAGGCGGAGCACAGGTGAATCTAGTAAGCTCACTGTATTCCTTCGTAGTGTACAGGAATCTGATGGATGGTGATTTACCTCACAGGAAGAGCATCAATAGATAGTAATAGAACGTCTGTTGAGCTCAACCGGTTATCCACGCTGGACCTACATCAGCAAGAGCCTCTACATGAGGTCTCAGAAAAAGAACAGCCATTGGATGTTACTAGGACGAGGTCTCAGGAGGATACTATTCGGCAGCCCATCTCCATTAACGTTCAGCCTGCTACTCCAACCATACCCTCCAACGGGTTTTCTCCCACGGAGGAAGTAGCGGGTGAAAAACGGTCCTCTTCATTTGATAAGGAGAGGGACTCCCTCAGTGGAAGGAAGGTGCAGCAGATGCTGAAGAGCCGGGTGCATAAAGGTCAGGCGAGAATCTCGACAATCTCGAAGAAGATCGGACATGGCGTGACAAGAAACGGAGTTGTTAATCACCTTCGAAGGACCAACTCAGCGCCAAGTACGTGCAATGCTCCATTTTCGATCCTCCGCCGAGCTTATCTGTTTCCAGACTTCCATGATCCGCTCAGCCGTTCTCCTTACCAAGCATCTTCTATCCATAGGTCATCACGGCGACTCCTCATTTCGTCAAACTCACGCTCGCAGCAAAACCTCACTTTCATGGAATCCGCCCCCCCGCCTCCACCATCGTTGTCTCCCCAGCAGCCGGTGATGAAGTGGAATAAGCGGATAGCGAGAGAAAAGAGGCTCTTGAGCGACCTATGGCTGATGTCCGCCGCGACATTCAGAAGGCTAGGGCAGTTCGACCAAGCGAAGGGGGCTATCCAAGAGGCAGAGGTGCAGGATCAGCAGAATACGGGCGTATGGGTGCAAGTAAGTAGTATTTTGGCCGTGATCCTCTTGCTGTTAATCTAGTACTGCGCATCTTCAGCTTGGGCTTTACTACATGGCCCTCAACAATCCTCGGCGCGCGAAGGAAGCATTTCAAAAGGCGCTGTTCATCTTGACTGATGACATACCTGCAACTATTCACTTGTCTCAGCTGTACTTGACTCAGCCGGGTGCATCGCTTTCGCCGACTAGCCCGCACAAAGACAAGCCCGAGCCAGACAATGTTGACTTAGCAGCAGGCATGCTCAGGGACCTAACGCGAGGGTCTGCCTGGGATATTCCGGAGGCGTGGTACTTTTTGGCCAAAGCTTACAATCTGCAGGGTCGCAGGGACAGGGAGAGGGACTGCTTGACCTTTGCTTTGGGTTTGTCGGTGACACGGGGTGTTAGAAATATTGGGGCTGCTGTGGGGTGGTGTCTGTAAGGGTGGATATTCGACTCATGCTAATTTATGTATATACCTACACTAAGCGTATCTTATCCGAAGCTAATTGGAGGAGCTGCTGGATCCGCCGCTTGATGCTCGGCGTCTTACCTCTGCGCTGTTTCCTGGATGTTGTTTATGTAAATGTAAACTGATCTAGTTATTGGACCGCTGAATGGGAATTGGTGCCACTGGCGTTGCATCGGCTAATGCCGTCTGCGACTCTGAACTTCAGCCTGGTTCGCAGCGTGAACCGTTCAAGTTCAACCAACAATGACGTCTTGCCTAGAGTCCTCCAGTGGCGTACCTCTGTTACTGTCTTCTAACACCTATCCGAGACTACTCCTGCAGGATTAACTGGGCTATGGAGAATCCTGCCGAAGATATCAAGCAGGTCATACAGCTGCTCTGCAGTTCCGCTTCTCCAGATATTCAGAAAGCGACTGTAGAGAGGTAATTATTCAATTAGAGAGCCGTCTGTTGCGGATTTTCTGAAAAATATCGAGGTACTTCTGCCCCGATGCTGAGTTTCGGCATCCACTTTGTCGTGTACCTTCAGGGTACAAATCAAGAGAGGAGATTCTCGGCATATACCAGTGAGGACGCTGTCAACGGATTCTAACGTGATTCCCAATAACTACCGTCATAGGTGGTACCGGGTCATATCGCCTAAGCTAAGTATAACGACACAGAGTGTCAGTAAGTGGCCCTTGCGGTGACCTTCAAGGACTTCGAATCTGACATCCGACCAGTGTACGATCCTGCCCAAGCACGGATAATTGCAGATTCCACGCAGTTGTTCCACATTCGGTGGAGTATATTTTCTCCAGCTCCCGCACGGTAGGTCATCTGTTTACTTCGTATTTCGCTTGCTTACGCTGTCGTAGCTTGTTGACGCACATCCAGCTTCGGGAGATCGACGGACGCCACTACATCGCGCTCCAAGAAGATTGGTACCACCCGGATGTAGGTCGTTCCGTTTTCCCTACACAACTTGCCCACTCATATATTTCATGCCGCACAATAGGATTTTATGAACCTCCTAGTCCCGGTGCTCACGCCCTTGATTCGAGTGGGACTGCGTATCGGAAGCATCTCCTCGAACGTAAACGCCACTTTGTTCCAGGTGATTCTGGGCTGGTGGCGACCTGGCGCCGGACAAATAATGCACAACGTGAACAACTTGGCGCGCCAGGGAGATCCATACGATTAGCAGAGTGGATTGGCGAAATGCCACGGTTCTTGAGAGCTCGAGGCTTCTTTTTGACACGCCGCCGATGGACATCAAAAAGATGGCACAATAGGACATCCTCTTCTTGTACCTTACTCAGCTGAGTTTTTGGAAGTGCTAATGTGTAATGTAACTGCTCAAGCCATTTGTACCATATTCGTGTCAGATCATTGGAATTTGGAAAATGTCATGGAACGGCTCTCGATGTCAGGCAAGCCAAAAATATTCTATATATGATGACCAAGGAAATACAGTGAAACAGACCTGGCGCCAGGACCAGTTGTTACCAAATATTCGCCGACATTGGAAGGAACGACATCCAACTGCTGTGCTTAAGTGTCCATGCAGCTTAAGGAGGAACTGGAGAAACTGTCCAGACAGATGATAGTGGTCGTGAACATCCTGGACGGACCGGTGTCTGGCGTTCTAGAGGGTAGCTTCCATGTATCATTCAGATGTCAGCAACTGTTTCGTAGGCCCTTTCCTCTGGCACTGGCGCTTACGTTCCATTTCAAGCAGGAGACACAAGATGGTCTTTGAGCCAATAACCTGCAACTATCCAAGACTACATATGCGTGTCAACGGAGCGATTCCGGAGAGTCCTTCTCACTGACTTCCTTTGACTTGTACGATGAAATCTGCTAGTGATGTCTCGCAAGCAGCGACATCGCCCTCGAACCTTGGTTGAGCACTGCGAACGAAGCCATCGGCTTTTTCTCTAGTTACCCATCTAACCAGTATGAGTATGATATAGCTCAAAACTGTAGTACAGCGTGCCGTCTGGCCAGACAAGGTCATGTTGGCCGCGTTGGTTCACAGCCCGGAGTGTAGAGGGTAGAGTGGAAGTGTTATGCCGCTTCAGCAGTAATGGCGGCTCACCACTGATACCATGCTCCAGGGGGACACAATATACCTTCTTTACGTGTCACTTGACTGACACACTTTTCATTCGCTTGCAGGTACTTTCAAGCTTTCCTCCAACCAGTGGCGCAAATATCAGAACATGTATCTCATATTCCAGAACTCGCACATGGAACGTTTCGCCTACCAAAGATGATGCTACTAGCCATTTGCCAGTTTGTAGCCGAAGGAAGGTTTTCAGAAAACAGGTATGGCACATCTTCGGAAGCATAATCCTGCCCTGCTGATTATCCCTGTGCTTATGCGAGATGGGTACAGTTGTGTCGTGACTGGGATTCGAGTTAAGTCGGTTGAAAAGTATCGAGACCCTCGCGTAGAAGAAACCTCTGCCAACATTCGATACGGCAACTGTCGAGCCGGACATATCATCCGCCACAGTTGCGGATTTTGATCGAGCAACTGACTCTGTGTGTCGGTCAGTATATCTGGAGCATGTCCATGTTATTATTGGAATACACGACAGCGGAGTAGTGATCAATGCACTACAGTGGATTCGATAACTCGGTCCAACACAACCTCATGGTCGTACCCTAGAATGCAAGGGGGCAAATGATCCCACCAATCACTCGTGTCTTTGATCGAACGCGTATTCACCGCGTTGAGCTGTTCCCAGTACTCAGGATAGAAACCGCTAACCTCCCAGTCGATAATCCCGGAGAGCTCGACGACACCACCTGGTCCATCTACCACCATGATGTTCCGGGGATGAAAATCGGCGTGGGTAAACACGATGCGATGATCGGTGCGTAGCATGGAGCGCAGTCATTTCTTGTGATTCAATGCAGCGCGGGAAGTTGGTGGATCCAGAAGGCAGTCGTTGAATTGAGACTCAGAGTATATGGATGATGGGCTGACTCGTTCATCTCTTCGAATATCCTTACAGAACCGACGACCAACGGGCGAGCCGAACGGTGAGCCATGAGGGGGGTCGAGCTCGCGCAGGGCATGAACATACTTATCCAAGACGCGTCTGATGTTCGTCTTTGCCTCCGTGGATAATGACGACCAGCGGGTTTCTAGAGTAGTACCAGGGATCTTGGTCAAGAACATGAAGGACGTGGTGCCGACAGTAACCAATCCTAACGCCCGAGGGGCAGGAACGCTCGGAAGGTTCTTTTCCACGAGTTGCAGGACGCTGTGCTCATCGTGGTCAAGGTGTTGCGCGACCTTAACCACGTCCTCCCCGGTCTGCACCACGGCACGCGAACTGTCTTCCCAGATTGGTGTACTAGAGAGAACGCTTCTGAGAAGTATGGAGGAAAGGTCTGGTTCATAGCCGTCCGCTATCTTGAGTAGGTTGCGGACCACGGGCGATAATGGGAAGATGATGGAATGTGGGAAAGAACATGATAGCGGCCACTGTTCCAGAAGATGCGGCTCGGTCAAGGGTAGATGCGGTTGGATACAAGAGGCAAAGGGTAGCAATGCGTCAGGATAGGGGTGGCGATGCCTCTTGAGGGGGAGACTATGCTCCTCGCTTGATTATATGAATAACAGAGTTAAGATGTCGATAAGATTTCAGACAGATCAATACGCATCTGTCTGCCGCTTCGCCTGGCACTCGCCAATCCTATGGGGATATTTTGCGTAGGAGGTATACACTTTTCTCAAGACAGGTTCAATATCGGTGGCTGAGTCGTGTTCCAAAGCCTTTGATATTTGCTTGAGAACAGAAGCATTGAGATTTTGGTAGCCACGTTCAGCCATGAGGGATTTGGAATGGCAAGAAGCGGTGAGAGTGTCGAGTGACTCGAGTCGACGAGCGTGGATGCGAAGCGAAACCAAAAATAGCCAGTAACAAAAGTGGACGTGACCGTAATCATCACGTGTCTCGTGACATGTGGCATAGTGACCCAGCCACCAGGTGCGCATGCGCAATGTCAGTCCCCGGATACAAGTGGCCAGCTTTTCTGAGTCTAGCTTGCCTCAGGCTCCATGGATTCCTCCAGCAAACGGAAGCGACAATGCCTCGAGTCTAAGGTGCACTTGAGCGAAGAAACAAGTCCGTCATCACGCCCTAGGAAAAGGGATCCGGAGAAAATACACCCCAAGCCTGAGAATGATACGGAAACGGCACACATCTCGCGAAACAAAAACGGTCGCTAGTTGTATTCCTTGGTATCAACGATTGTGGAACTACCGATAGCGAGGAACTCGATTCTATTGTTGAGAACATCTTTGACACCCTTCATCACCTCTATGTCAGAGCCGGAGCCAGAAATTTTGTTCTCTTCGATATTCCGCCCATCGACCGCTCGCCACAAGGTATCGTCTCTCAGTACTACATGATTCATAGAGCATGCATCTGATACTTCGTAGCTATAGATTCCGACTCTGTACAGGTGATAGAAGATCGCGTAAAGACCTGGAATGAAGTACTACAAGCACAGACAACCGAATTTGCGTTGTCCAGCAAAGAGGCGACAGTAATGCTCTTCTCATCACATCAAGTACTCTTAGATGTGCTCGAAGACCCTCTAGAATACGACTTCAGCGAGGATGATCCCACCAACGAGGGTGGTATCATTTGGGTAGATGACTTGCCTCTGACATCGGAGGTTCACGAAATATTAGGGGAGCAGCTGGTTACAGCGGTCCTCGGGCCACAAAAATAACGAGTAGCGTGCCACTGCATTGTAGTCCCGTGCATATTGTTACCTGAGTCCTGGCTATGAGGGCAGACCGGGACGATTACTCTGCCATATTCTTTAGTCTGAACGCCGAACATATTGCACATATTTGCGAAGCAATTCTCTGAGTGCTACGTTATGGTGGGCTTTCGCCGGGGGTCACCGGTCACTAGCACCCTCTAACCTCCGAAGAGTGTAATAGTGTAAGACGCCGCTTCCAGAACCTCTCAGGTTTATGCAGACCAGCTAAAGAAATTGTATGATTGAGTTTAGGATGTGTGTAGGTAGATCAGCTGAAGGACCAGTGTTCGGGAAAATGTCGGTCCCACTAAACTTGAATTCAGAGGCAATGCTCTTCCTACTGCTCGCCGCGTCTCAGACTGGAATGACTTTGAACCAACGAATAAATTCTAGGCCTCGACTGAACATAAAATATGCATAATTGGATTAACTTCTGACCATATGCGAAGACAGAACCAGGACATACCACTCGAGGCTGCATCCAACGGCGCTAGGCACTGTAGCTCAAGCATTACTTTTCCGATGTCTGGCCTAAGCTTGCCATCGCGTTCCCAGCATTGGCCAAGCAAAATCCATATTTTCCCATTCACTTCATCAATTCCCGGGTGGTGCTTTGGCTCGGGTCGCAGACCGTCCACGATCTGTCTCACCAAAATGGCTCTCCGATGATAGAACGGGGCACGTCCATCTATGACCTACAAAGGAGCATCACAATTGCGGGTTGATATGTGCGTACATTGCTTCCCGAGCACGCGACATACCTCTAATATAGTCATTCCAAATGAATAGATGTCAGAATAGCTGCTGAGGGGGTGAGGGGTTTCTTTATTTTCAGAGGTCTTTGAATCATCCTCGTCAAAGTCGAGAATTTCGGGAGCGGTGTAAGTGGTAGTTGTCGTCAGATTAGTTGTGTAACCTTTCATCCCCAATATTCTGCTGGTCCCGAAGTCTGATAGCATTGGAACCCCTTCTGCAGTGACAAGGATATTGCGCTATTTCAACCGGTAATGCGGACTGAAGAACCATGACAATAAAGAGAGTACATACTGGTTTTATGTCTCCGTGAACTAAGCGTTTGGTATGAAGATACTCAATGCCTTTCGCAGTTCCTAAGAGCTACGAAATACATTAACACCCGAGTAATCAAGTTGCTCTATGACTGTGATATGATTGTGGTGTCTCACGAGTAATAGTTTGTTGGCATCTTCATGAGCGGCAAGATATTTCTTAAGGTCTCCCGAGTAGAGCGGCATAACGAGGCCGTCGACTTCGGGAGAACGGGGGGACTGGTATACCCCAAAGAGAGGGACTATATTGTCGTGAGACAAAGTTTGCCACAGCCCAGTCTCCCGTTTCAGACGCTTTTGGAAGACACACATTAGAAACTATCCGGTAGACACATCAATAGTCTTCATACTTACACGCATTATTATTTGATACCGGTCCGAGTCCGCATTGGCCATAACACGTAATATCTTCAAGGCAACAGTCTTGGTTGCCGGCCCATCGTACAACTGTTGAAAAGCGGAGACACCTCTCGGAAGCTTTCCGCAATCAAGGACGGCAGTGAATATATCCGATTGTCCCCCGCCCTCAAATTTTGTGTCATGCCGCAGATCAGCATCGATGTATTTAGTTAAATTCTGCCGAGTTTAGGTATGTGATAAGTGAAGAGAAACAATCGTCTAAGCAACGTGACTCACGTTCTCATATTCAGACGATGTCCCTTCTAGAGTGGAAAGGACGGCAGTGGAAGAATCTTCAGCCATGACAGTCATCATCATGGTGGAGTCGTGCTGGATTGCCGTCTTATATAAGACGAAGACTGGGTCGAGTCACATTTGATAAAGTTTTCAGCGGTGATACTGTTCCTTTACCTGGAATCTGAGGAACAAGGTTCCACAGAAATACATACAAGGTGGATGGGATCATGATGTTAATTAGCGCCACCCACGGGAGAATACCCTTGATGGTGGACCTGATTTGTACCCTGACATGAAGAACGTAGCATGTTCTCCGCATTTTATTAGGAAGGTAGTAGACGAACCTTATAAGACCTCCCAAAAATAAACTACATCCAGACTTCTTGCATAGATCGCAGACGATCATAGTTGGTAGATATTCAGAGATAGAAACGCATTGCGATGCATCCTGTAGAATAACTAGAACGTCAGGAAATCTTCTAATCATATTAGTACCTTTATTAGACAGGTGTTGAACCTGCCCTCGGAGCTCAGACGACAGCTAGAAGAGAGAAGAAATAAGTGCCACATACGCATGCCGCCCGTTCATGTTTCCATGCACCGGGGTTTCGGTAGTCACGTCATTCTGCAGAACACTTCCAGATTCGCTTCTCCGTTTGTGACCGAATCTAACACGAGCAGGGAGTGTGTGATTACTCGCGGAAGAGGGCGCTATAATCTCAGTCATGCTCCGGACAAGCGCGTAGCTCCTGGCGGCAAGCTTCGTCAACACGCAATTTTTAGCGGGTTGAAGGAGATACATAGATCACTGTTAGAATGGACGCTCACTCGGCATGCCGTGGATTGAAACCTTGCTCGTGAGCATCCAGCTAGCCAGTATAGACTATAGCGGTCGCAATAACAGATGGTGCTCTATCACATGCTCTGTATATAATGCGATGGTTATGTAGAAGCCATAGACAAATGTTCTCAGCCGTGTACGATAACGACTGTATATAGAGCTGTGTACCTATAGACAAATGTTCTATGGTACATGGATCAATGCTATGCTCGGACATGAAATATGTGGATGGGGGGCGCTCACCTCAGCCGTGTACGATAACGACTGAGGAAAATGGAGCGCGGGGAGAGGCGGCGACTATATACGTCGACACCAGTACTTCTGTGACAATGTCGCTCTCGCATTGCACAAACGCGGATCACGCGTCATAGCGCGTCAGTGCTCGTGCGCCAACACTCCTCCTTGCGAGGGCTAGGCATCCCGGAACATCAACATCCCAATATCTCCTCCTCGCATGGAATCCGACTCCTCCTAAAACCCAACTCCTCCCCAAATCCAACTCCTCCTCGAATCCAACTGTTCTTCATCCCTAAGATTATCGTTTGAGACCAAGGAAGCCACGAAGACGAGTGAATTGGGCTGGCTCAAGAGCTTTGGTAAAGATGTCGGCAATGTTGTCGCGGGTGTTGACATAGCTGACAGAAAGGGCGCGGGCGTCGCTGAGTTCTCGGATGTAGTGATATTTGATGTCAATGTGTTTGGTACGGTTGTGGAACGAGGGATTGCCAGAGAGAACGATGGCACCATTATTGTCGCAAAGTAAAGGAGTAGGGGTAGGTTGCTCAAACTTGATGCCCGTGAGAAGAGTGTGCAGCCAGATCAGTTCTTTCACCGCCTCAGAGGCTGCTATGTATTCGGCTTCGCAAGAAGAAGTAGATACTGTCTTTTGCTTGGAAGAACGCCAGGTCACCATGCCAGAGCCTAGAGTAAAGCAGTATCCGCCGACGGAGCGGCGGGTATCGGGACACATGGCAAAGCCGGAGTCAGTGTAACCGAGCAACTGCGCCGTATGCTTGCCGCCCAGGACCAGTTTGAAGTCGCGAGTGCCTTTGAGATAAGATAGGCGACATCCACAGGCATCGACATCACGTGTGCGTGACAATTACGTAATATGTAATGGTAACATGGCAAATATTTCGGACATCTCAGGGCTCAAAACCTAGAATGCTCTGAAAATGTGTTTAAGAAAGTCACCCGGCGACTTTACCTTAAATAGATAATAGCTATTTACTCAGAGCGAATATCATAGTTTGGTAACCGAGAGATTGTTGATATAGTTCGTTAGTGACTTGGTTCTACTCTAGTGCTGGACAAGGATGACGCGAGGCACGAGCGGCTCAGACTTATGTCGAGCCAAGCTAAGAGCGTGCGAATGGGCCACGCGTGCCCTCATCTTTTTCTTTCCCCATTACACGTCGCTCGCCAGCTAGGCTCGACGCCGCATCTTTTCATCCCGCCCGCCTCCCTTTCACTCCTGTTCTGGCGGTTGGGTGTAGCCCAGATTTCGTCGCGCCGCAAATGGCGCACAGTGTGGCTTCGCCTCTCCAACCCTGAGTCTTGGCTTCCGGCTTCCGGCTTGCCTCATCCCCGGTGCCACATTGCTAGCCACCACGGGGTTTGCCGGTCACGTGCCTGCCACCGGCATTGCCGGCCGAGCCTCCCCCCAACCCACGGAAATCGTACCTAGCCTCGAGCTGCGGTCGATTTCCCGACTGTTGTTCCATTGCATATGTACTCTACATTAATTCCACTTCTCCCCCACTACGGTACAGCACCTTAGCTTGGTGACAAAGGTTCCGTGGCCATCGTGGTACGTGATGAGCTCGCTGGATACTGGATTTGGTAATATTGGGTTAGGAGTATATCCATATATGAGCATTATGTAATCATGGACCGGTACCACCGGCGGCAAATATTTTTGAGTCCAAAATCCTTTCCTTACGGAACTCGCAGAAAAATGCAATTGGCAACTTCCAAAAAAAGTCTTCGAAAAATTTCATACTGCTCAACATAGACATAATATTTTTGGAAACTGAAACCTAGAAACTGTAGATATGCTCTATAAGCACCTTTCCTCGGTCCTACTTTGCCGAGAAAGTTGTCGCCGCTGTCTGGGTATGCCGCCGTCGTTGGCGGTCACAATCGGTCACATGATATCGATGCCTGTGGATGTCGCCTATCTTACTTGACAACACGTTTAGCTGCCTCCCAGTGAGTAGGGCCATAGCAGTCGAGGAACTGGCTAAGATATGTGACGGCATAGGTAATGTCGGGACGAGTGCCCACAGAGAGATACATGAGGGAGCTGATTAGCGAACGATATGGTAACGTAGCCGCTGATAGGCCCCGTTGGCTTCTGACCCCAGAAAACGCGACTTAGGGCGATTCCGCGCGCTTCATGGGAACGGCGACTTAGCGACTCAATAGCGCACTGTCGGTACTCTGCGCACTAGCGACCCTACGCACCAGTGACAAGGCTCTCGGCTCCTCGGCGGACTTAGGACGGCTCCTCGGTAGCTCGGACGTTGGACGTCATTCAGTCGAGTCATCGGCATTTCGGCATGCATCGGCCGGCGTTCTTACTGCAGACCGAACCGAGGCGGTGTCTCAGGGCGCCTTTCCATATGGTGTACAGCCCGCCGTCGCCTCGGATCAGCGCAAGTTCTATTGGCGCGACTTTCCTTATGCGTGCAGTGCGCATCGACACATGGCGTGACCACGGCACCTAATGCTGTAGTATTAATGTATTACATGTCTAATATTTTAACAAACCCTTATGCAATACCCAGTAATGTTTTAAG
>KV425688.1:0-12171 GCA_001632425.1 Neolentinus lepideus HHB14362 ss-1 | reverse complement strand
GAGTACGCCAGCGTAGCGTCGCTGTTCGTAAGTCACCCCTTATACGTTCCCTTCTCCAAGACAGCCCCGTGCGCTGTAGCGTAGTGCTAATCAGAAGTCAATATACATCCGAGTTAGAGATAGCGACTACCAGTAGCGCTCCACTATAGAGCATCGAAGACCGCATAGCGCCGACAGGAGGACTATTGTACAGCGCCTATACAGCGCCGTGCATATAGCGCTACATAGCGCCTAGCGTTGCCTTCACTCTACAGACTGCCGCCGAGTAGCGACTTGGCGCCAACCTTCCTTTAGCCCCAACTATACGTCTCACCTACACCCATCCCCTCTGAACTATATTACCCTTCGCTACCCCGGGCCTCGCAGCCATCTGACACCAAGGGCTTTGGTGTTTGCTTTGTGGTTGTGTCTACCCTTTAGGTCTCATTTCCGCGGGTTTCATCGTGTGTCTGTGCGTATCACCGCGATGAGTCGCTCCTCCTCAGTCTTAGGCGAGTGTTCTGCCCGAGAAAGCCGAAGACTGTGTTCCATAGGCGTCACAACTGGGTAGGCATCCTTGAGGTTAAACTGAGTAATGACATGGTCAATCAGTGCCATCTGAGAGAGAGAAACAGTATGGGAAGACCAATCATGCTCAATAGCGATGCCAATGCAGAATTTAGCTTCACCCTGGTCGGATATTTGCCATTTCTCCTGGAGCTGAGCTTTGAAGCGATCGTTTGCATCAGCGCGGCTAGCGACAGAGAGGAAGTCGTCGACATGGACACCAGCGAGAACAATTCCATGTTTGTCCTGATGGTAATAGACACAGTACTCACTCGCCAGGTGAGTGAAGTGGAGTTCGACCATCCGATCGTGCATCATCCTGTTCCAGATACGACCAGCCTGTTTCATTCCATAGAGCCCTTTCTGAAGCTCCCAGACCCAGTCCTCCTTACCAAGTTCCTCAAAACCAGTAGGCTGACGCATGTAGCAGACTTCATCGGCAGGGAGTAGACCGTAAAGGGTCGCGGTCTTGATGTCAATCTGCTGGGTATCCCAGTTGAGGGCAGCTGCCAGGTGGAGAAGTACGCGGAAGGATTCCATGCGCATAGTCGGCGAGGTCGTCTTATCGTAATCGAGACCGAAGACAGCCTCATAGCCCTTGCAGACGTAGCGAACCTTGTAGCGAGCAGGGGCACCATTCTCATCACGCTTGAGCCAGAAGACTGGACGCCCATTCATGAGCTTACGACCAGGAGGAACGGCAGATGGAGGGACAAGCTTGTAGACACCGAGCTCCTTAATGGAGGCGAATTTGTCGAGCAGTGCTTTATGCCAGTGAGCAGCATCAGCGGCGGCCATAGCCTCCCGTAGGCTCTTGGGATTGTCAGGATACTCGACGTCGATGGGCCCATCGGCAAGCGTGGTGAAGGATTCGTGAATCATTGCGAGGACTTCAGTGATGGTCGGTTCATGGTGCACGTGGCGGTTAGCTCGCTCAAGACGAAGGTGCTCACCGATAGCGGTAGACTCTGCGGTGGCCTGCTGGACAGTGGAGACCTTTGGGAGGCCCTCATTTTCTGCACGTTTATCGCTCGGGACGGGGACACGTGAGGAGCGGCGAAGGTCCACGGCAGGAGAAGCGTCAGACAGGGGAGCAGCGGTAGGAGGTGACGAAGCAGGTGCAGGAACCAGAGATGAGAGAGGTAACACTGGAGCATCAAGGGGAAGACCGTCGAGGATAGCCGGATCAGAGGAGAGGCCAAGAGTGGCGGAGGGCTGACTTGCGGGGTCAACTTCTCGGTCTTGAGGGCTTTGAGTGCTTATTGAAGCGACTTGTATGCTGGAGGACTGACTTGCGGGGTCAACTTCCCGGTCTTGAGGGCTTTGAGCGCTTGTTGAAGCGACTTGGGAACCTTGAGAGTCTTGAGGAGAAGTCGAAGGCCCCGGTAGAATGTCGGAGGCGATGGGAGGTGAACCAGGAAGGATTTGGCCAGGATGGAGGGGGCGATGGGTAGCCTCATGAGATTCGATGAATTCTACATGAAATGAGGTAATGACTCGATGGGTAGCGTGGTGATAGCACCTATAAGCCTTGGAATTCGGGCTGTAGCCGATAAGGACGCATTCTTCCAAGCGAGCCTTGATCTTAGGGTTATACCCAGTGTCTTTACGGATGAAAGCGCGACAACCGATCTCCCGGAGATGGGAGACATCGGGTTTGACGCCGTAGTAAGCCTCCCAGGGAGTGCGGTAATTAGGCAGGGATCGAGAGGGAGTACGCACGGTCAGGTAACACGCAGTTTCAATAAGAATGTCCCAACGATTTTTGGGGAGGTTAGCATAAAGGTGCATCATCCATGCCTTGTTGCGTAGAGTGCGGTGAGCACGTTCAGCGTGACCATTGTGAGCAGATACGTGTGGCGCAGTGAATTGGTGTTGGGTACCACGCGACACAAGCCACTTCGCCATTTCGGCGCTCTTGAGTTCCCCGCTGTCCGTCCAGTAGATTCCAACTGTGAGACCGGTCTCATGCTCGCGAAGATGTTCCCATGCTTGAAGCTCACTGAAGGCAGCATCCTTTGTCGGAAGAGGTATAGACCACATAAACGAGGTATGATCATCGACGAGGTTAAGTACAAATTTCTTTCCCGAGGCAGAGACTACTGATTCCTCCATCAAGTCTGCAAAAATGATGCCCAGCTTCCAATCCGCCTTAGCCCCAGCCCGAACTTTAGGAGGTGAGTTCTTGACCTGCTTGCCGAGAATGCAATGGTCACATTTTGGGGGCTGGGTGGAGAGATCAATGCGCATACCTGTCACGGAATTGTGGGTTGCCATCTCGACGACAGTACGCGGGTTGGTGTGACCGAGATGACGATGCCATACTTCGACATCGGGAACGTGAGTCGAAAAATAGACATGTGCAGTGGATGGAGGAGAGCTCTCAAGGCGATACAGTTTGCGAGAAGTGCAGACGCCACTGATACGCACAGACACATGATGAAACCTGCGGAAAAGAGACCTAAAGTGTAGACACAACCACAAAGCAAACACCAAAGCCCTTGGTGTCAGATGGCTGCGAGGCCCGGGGTAACAAAGGGTAATATAGTTCGGAGGGGATGGGTGTAGGTGAGACGTATAGTTGGGGCTAAAGGAAGGTTGGCGCTAAGTCGCTACTTGGCGGCAGTCTGCGGAGTGAAGGCGACGCTATGCGCTATGTTGCGCTATATGCACGGCGCTGTATAGGCGCTGTACGATACTCCTCCTGCTCGGCGCTATGCGGTCTTCGATGCTCTATAGAGGAGCGCTACTGGTAGTCGCTATCTCTAACTCGAACGTATATTGACTCTGGTTAGCACTACGCCACAGCGCACGGGGCTGTCTAGGAGAAGGGAACGTATAAGGGCTGGCTTACGAACAGCGACGCTACGCTGGTGTACTCTGTCGCTATCTCTGGGTGAAGTCAGAGGTACGCAAGAGTACCTAAACGCGAGTCGCAAGATGGACTTAGAAGAAGCTCTGGCGCAAGATTGAAGTCTGAAGAGTGTGGTGAAGATAACTTGTTGTACAAACAGTAGAGTAATGGCTTAAATACATAAGAGCAACTACTCTGTGTCCGATCCTATCTACCTACTACCGCGAGTTGTGCCTCTGTTCAGCCTCACATCCATACGACCTGTACTGCCTTGCTCCTAATCCACATGCGCTCTGCAACCAATACCCTGCGCGACCAACTCTAGCACGCATGCCACTCTGCGGACGGGAGCCAGTCGGGTGTGTCTTGACTTTGCGTTAGAGCGCGCCTCTTCGATGATCCGGGGGCGGGCTATGCTACCGATGCTAGTGCGGTGCTGCCGAAAGAGGGATAAAGGGCGGGGCCACTCTGTGGTGCGGCGGTGTCGTGATAGCCATGGTCGCGCCATGTGTCGATGCGCACTGCACGCTGATAGGCCCCATTGGCTTCTGACCCCAGAAAATGCGACTTAGGGCGATTCCGCGCACTTTGTGGGAACGGCGACTTAGCGACTCAATAGCGCACTGTCGGTACTCCGTGCACTAGCGACCCTACACACCAGCAACAAGGCTCTCGGCTCCTTGGCGGACTTAAGACGGCTCCTCAGTAGCTCGGACGTTGGACGTCATTCAGTCGAGTCATCAGCATTTCGGCATGCGTCGGCCGGCGTTCTTACTGCGGTCCGAACCGAGGCGGTGTCTCAGGGTACCTTTCCATATGGCGTACAGCCCGCCGTCGCCTCAGATCAGCGCAAGTTCTATTGGCGCGACTTTCCTTATGCGTGCAGTGCGCATCGACACATGGCGCGACCACGGCTATCACGACACCACCGCACCACAGAGCGGCCCCGCCCTTTATCCCTCTTTCGGCAGTATCGCACTAGCATCGGCAGCATAGCCCGCCCCCGGATCATCGAAGAGGCGCGCTCTAACGCAAAGTCAAGATGCACCCGACTGGCTCCCATCCGCGGAGTGGCGTGTGTGCTAGAGTTGGTCACGCAGGGTATTGGTTGCAGAGCGCATGTGGATTAGGAGCAAGGCAGTACAGGTCGTATGGATGTGAGGCTGAGCAGAGGCACAATTCGTGGTAGTAGGTAGATAGGATCGGACACGGAGTAGTCGCTCTTATGTATTTAAGCCATTACTTTACTGTTTGTACAACAAGTTATCTTCACCACACTCTTCAGATCTCAGTCTTGCATTAGAGCCTTTCTTTCTAAGTCCGTCTTGCGACTCGTGTTTAGGTACTCTTGCGTACCTCCGACTTCACCCAGAGATAGCGACAGAGTATGCCAGCGTAGCGTCGCTGTTCGTAAGTCACCCCTTATATGTTCCCTTCTCCAAGACAGCCCCGTGCGCTGTAGCGTAGTGCTAATCAGAGACAATATACGTTCGAGATAGAGATAGCGACTGCCAGTAGCACTCCTCTATAGACCATCGAAGACCGCATAGCGCCGAGCAGGAGGAATATCATACAGCACCTATACAGCGCTGTGCACATAGCGCTACATAGCGCATAGCGTTGCCTTCACTCCGCAGACTGCCGCCAAGTAGCGACTTAGCGCCAACCTTTCTTTAGCCCCAACTATACGTCTCACCTTCACCCATCCCCTCCGAACTATATTACCCTTCGCTACCCCGGGCCTCGCAGCCATCTGACACCAAGGGCTTTGGTGTTTGCTTTGTGGTTGTGTCTACACTTTAGGTCTCATTTCCGTGGGTTTCGTCGTGTGTCTGTGCATATCAACGCATAAGGAAAGTCGTGCCAATAGAACTTGCGCTGATCCAAGGCGACGGCGGGCTGTATGCCATATGGAAAGGCGCCCTGAGACACTGCCTCGGTTCGGACCGCAGTAAGAACACCGGCTGACGCATGCCGAAATGCCGATGACTCGACTGAATGACGTCCAATGTCCGAGCTACCGAGGAGCCGTCCTAAGTCTGCCGAGGAGCCGAGAGCCTTGTCACTGGTGCGTAGGGTCGCTAGTGCGTGGAGTACCGACAGTGCGCTATTGAGTCGCTAAGTTGCCGTTCCCACGAAGCACGCGGAATCGCCCTAAGTCGCGTTTTCTGGGGTCAGAAGCCAACGGGGCCTATCACCGCGGGTGACAACAGTCCTATTCGGTTTGGTGAGACAACAAGAGGTTCGATCAAAGTAAGAACTGAGACGGGAATCGTCGGGAAGACAGCCAACAGAGATGAGATGGACAGTTGCTTGCGGAACATAGAGAACATTGCGGAGCTCGAGGTGAACGCCACACGCGACGAGCAACTTGATTTTGCCAATACTGATGACTTGGATAGTGGATCCACCAACGCCCTTGATAGCACTAGGCGGGACGGGATGGAGTTCGCAGAAGTCACTACGTTCGGGAGAGACATGGGCAGTAGCACCTGAATCAAGGAAGAAGGAAGCTTCAACGTTCTGGAGTGGGGCACGAGCCGAACACTTCACGGGAGAGACAGGGAAAGAAGTGAGACACTCGTCAGGGATATCGGACCTCCTCCTCTCGTGCCAATCCACGCTACAGTCAAAGTCCTCGATTAAGGCCATATGCGCCTCATATTCAAAGCGGTCACCAGCAGACTCAGAGTAGGCGGCCAACCACTCAGGCGTGACGGGGGAGGGCTCGACGTGCAGGACAGTAGCGGACTCAGTCGTCATAGAAGCTGCAGTAGGCGCAGTGGCAGGAGTATCGGCAACGAAGAAGGCTGTCCCGGTAGTGCTGTCAAGAAGATAGGCTTTGCCATCCTGGTCATAGTGCTTGGTAACATGAGCTGGACGAGTCCCGGAGGTAGACGTAGTGGACAGAGTGCTGCCCTTCCCTTTTCCCATCTTGCACGCCTTCTTCGCAGCAAGAACTTCATCCCGGCGACCTTCCATAGGGCTGCCCTCAGCCCAGCAAGAGGCAACAAGATGACCATGGCCCTTGCAGTGACTGCAAATGAGAGTACTCTTGGTCCTCATGGGCTGGACAGCTAAAGCATCAGGTGCAGAAGACACAGCACGGTCACGATCAACGATCTGCTGCTGGTAGTCTAGACAAGCGTGGATGGCGTCAGAGGTTAAGACTGGGTCGGTACTGGACTGGGGCTTGGAGAGGGAAGTCGCGATATGGTCGCGGACACCAGAGAAGTCATGAAGGGCGTTCAGCATGATGATAGCGAGGAACATGTCCTGGGTAGGAATGCCAATAGCCCAGATACGTCCGACGAGCTCCATGAGGCGGTGGCTGGTCATAGCGAAGCATTCCTCGGTGGAGTAGCGAGCGGCAAATGCCTGTTCGATAAGCGTAATCTGGGTCAGTGGGCCCTGTTGCTCATGGCGGGCACGAAGGGCATCCCAGGCCTCCTGGGCAGTCGTGGCAGGGTCGATGAAATGGCGCTCCTCCTGGACGGCACGCAGACTGAAGAGTGCGATGATGGATTCGTTGTTGGAAATCCAGTTGTTGTGGCCGATGGGGTCAGAGGAGCGGTCAGGACAGACAATCCGACCATCGATGTAGCCGCCAAGCCCGCATAAGCGAAGGGTGTGCATGTTCTCATGAGCCCAAGCACAATAGTTGTTCTCGGTCAGGTCCAGCTTGATAGCGTGCGCCGCTGCGATGATGGAGGGCGCAACCGTGAGTAGTGGAATGCTCGGCGCCATGGTAGTTGTACCCGAAGGCTGGGTCTCAGAGACGGTGGGGCCCTTAGGAGGATCCGTCGAAGGGTCCTTGAGGGAACTAGACTTGCCGCCAGTCATGCGAAGAGAATGAGCGGGGGTGAAAAGCGAGAGCGAGCGATGCAGAAGAGAGCGAGAGTGAGAAGACGCGAGCTGTGCACATGTAGGTGGGCGCTTCAGATCGTACTTTGGGTCCGAGAGTCAAAGATGTCAAGTTTCTGTGACTCGGCTTGCGAGAGCACGAGTTTAGAGGCTCATAACCTGTAGAAGCTATAGACAAATGTTCTCAGCCGTGTACGATAACGACTGTATATAGAGCTGTGTACCTATAGACAAATGTTCTATGGTACATGGATCAATGCTATGCTCGGACATGAAATATGTGGATGGGGGGCGCTCACCTCAGCCGTGTATGATAACGACTGAGGAAAATGGAGCGCGGGGAGAGGCGGCGACTATATACGTCGACGCCAGTACTTCTGTGACGATGTCGCTCTCGCATTGCACAAACGCGGATCACACGTCATAGCGCGTCAGTGCTCATGCGCCAACAGGTTAGATCGAGACCTACCAATCGTGGACTGTGCTATTTGAACTGCAAGTGCAGGAATCGCCTCAGAAATTCCTGGAACAAGATAGTTAAAGATGATGGACATCCCAAGCTTGCACGATGAGGACAACACAATGGATTCATATAGGGCATTTTGTTCACACGTCGAGGGCTCGAGTGGAGTGTGGGAATTTGGAATGATAGGCTTCTTCGCATCATATGCTCTGGTCCTCACGTTTTCTCTCGGTCTCTCCAGCACTGAGACCTCAGACAGCCATTCTGCCCTGATAGGTCCCATCACGATCTGTTCCCTTATACCGAACTAGCTGACCCACTTCAAGACATCAAAATACGAGGCCAGATTTGAATATTCAGAAAATATGTGATGTGGTCAGAGAAACATCGGAATACATGAGGCGTGTAATATTAAGATAAGCCTGAAATGACGAGCAGTTCACGTCAAGTCATACCGGACACTATTCTGATTCTATGAAGTTTGGAAAGCACAGTCAAGTTGGTCGTACTTGTCGTATCCAGCTTTCTTGAAGAAGAGACTATATCCCTGGGTGTTGACCGGTGACTTGTGATCCGGGGATCTGTTGGGACGCGCGCCTGTGGCCGTCATCAGAATATTCTCCAGTGGTCCCATTCAGTCATGGCTCCAGAAATGATGATCATTCTACATCTCCATGCACTCACCTTGGGCTATGGCCATGCAAATGCTGCAAAACATCTTCAACGTTAGTCATCAGCGATCAAGAGGTATATCGACATATCGTCATGGCACAGTGGTATCACAAATCTGCTGATTGCACCCTGTTGACTGCACCTCCCATATAACGGCAATGCATCAGATCTTACCAAGGTTTGGCTTCATGCGTCATGGGCTAGAGATGATTGTTGATCAAATGCTAGCAGGTAAATGATTCCAGGAGGCCTACACTTGGAAGGCAGAGCGGTGGAGCTGCAGTCCACGCAGAATCTTAACGAGAATATCTTATTTTTTACCTATAAGCTATTGGTGGAGAAAAGACCGGTTGGGCAAGGCCAGTCTAGCCCAGGATCCACTTGTAGATATCCGATTGGCCTCCGCCTGCGAACGTCACTGTGGATCGATAAATGAGTGCCCATATCACCCAGTCGGTGCCATGAACATGACATTTAATCCACCTACGATCATCGCAGATGATGGGTCTCACTCACACCACAGCCCACAGCCCGTGACTCCTTGGGGTGATGCAGCTTGGCCTTCCACGTTAAGGTATTGCACCTCGCGCTATGGATGTAGGTGGAGAAAGGGGGGCTTTAATCTTCACAGGACCCCCATGGCTGCATAGTATTAGTTTTACGTCGTGCATGTGAGTAGACAAATAAACAAGGATCTGCAGCTCCTCATCCCTGGTGAGCGGTGGTGAACGTCCAGCCTGGACAGGACACGGCATGCAATAACAATGCAGTCTCATGTGCGAATTAAATTGATCGAGAGAAAATCGCAACAAACTATTTGCTATCGACCGCTTTCTCCCTCCAGACACTTCCTCCATGCATCTGCATATCTCTCTGTCAATGGCAGGATGTTGCAAGGTCTGTAATTGTGGCAGGATGAGATTAATTCACAACTGGCTCGATCACGGAATTCCAGACAAGTGATAACGCAAGATGACCACTGCCATGTCCAGCGCCTAGTTGAAAGCATCGGGTCCAATCTTGCAGGCTGCCGAAGCCCAACTTTAACCGGATTATGTTAGTACTGGTCGCATGGGAAATGTATCAAGGATTTCACTTGTACTCGTGGAGAGAAGCATAGACGCTTCCGTAAAGAACCATTAGCCAGGACGGTGATCATGGTGTATGACAAAAAACTTCTATGGGCTCACCTGGAGACAACATGGCAGAGAAGAGCTGACAGATACAATGGAACGGGGGATAGGACGCAAGGGAAACAGACCCTGAAACATGAGTCTTCACCGTCATGTACGGTCCTAAGATGGCTTCCAGGGATGTGACTCAATAACAGATAGAACTTGTAAATTTGGCACCGAAGCACGAGGCCACACGAAAGTGCGGGCTAAACTGTCGAGGCCTTTCCGGATGGCAAAATGAAGTAGACGCTGGCTATTAGTGCTGATTCTGCAGTTATATAAAAGTGCCACCCCATGATTACAACGAAACAAGGCACACATCAGAAATAGTCATGGTGTAGCGCTCACGCACGCTCAACCCTCCACCATGAGCAGATATTAATACGTGCCTTGGAAATTATACCTTCCTTTTCTACATCTGCTCATCTTTATCTGGCGCAAATGCTGTTGGCCCACCTTTCCCTTCATACCTGAAAGTTGCGCGAAGGTCAAATAAGAGTGTCGAGTACTCTCAAACCATTTGTGTATTCACATGTGAAATCATGCGACGTCGACACGCTCGTTCTGGGCCGTTACTGGTAGAATACTGAACACGGAAACGTGCTTACTCTCGAGAAAAACCGATAGAAAGATGGCATGGGAGTGTCGGACAAGGTCAACCGAATGGGGATGCCTGCGCCCCGGTGGACAGCGGTATGTATAGGGCTATGTATTTTGATTCATAGCCGCTGCCACTTCTCCACCTGCTATTTATGTCAGAAGTCCCGAGGCGCTTGCTTCCTAAGAGTTTCTCACCTATTGAGTGCTGAGTCAGCTAAGGATCACGAACTCGACACCGCACCAGCTTCATCAGAATTGGTGCATACTGAAGATAACCGAGGAGCGGGCATGATGGAGTTAAAACAATTTGTTATCATTTGCCAGTGGGGGCCTTATTGAATACAAATGATGTGTCTAGCCGATGGCCTGAATTCTTTACTGGAGATTGACCACATACTAGGATTAGCGACAGAAATGGTCTCGTTTGGCACTCGCTAAGTGTCTGGATGAGAGGACTCAACTATCTGAAGAGCAGAGATTGGCTATACAAAAATGTGCGCCCCCAGCCACGTTCTAGAAGCATGATGATTCACAGCAATAGTGGTCGCTGAGAACGCATAAATGTCAATTTTCTCGGTAATCAGGAGATATGAAGCTGCCGCTGTATCCATCCAAAATCTAAGGCACTGTATATTCCCAAGAGTAGGCGGTATTTGTGGTTAATCCTCTGTACCGAGCCAGCTTTGAGGTGCCAAAGTCTGTCAGCATTGGCAAGCCGTCACTGTTGAGAATATTGTGCTTAGGATGATGGATCGTAAGTATGGGTATATTGGATTATTTTGAGCTTATGGGCTTGAGGTCGCCATGTACTACCGCTTCGGGCATCCACTGATAGAGATGATTGAGACCGTTTCCCACTCCTTTAACCTGCATCAATAGTCGACCAGATCTTTGGACAGTATTACACAGATACTCACTATCTTCATCTCGGGAGGGGGGGACGGGCTTAGTTTTCTCGGCATTGGTTCATATTTTAAGTTCCAGCATAAGCGTGCGTGGAGATACCAGTCCCTACAGCGGGACAGAACCACGCCTATCCAGTTACCAGCGCACTGGGTGCTGTGGACTTGTCAGATGGAAACCCATGGAAATGATAAGCCATACCGAAGCATTCCAGCAGCAAATTTATCCCTGCTTGGCGCCAAAGGATTACGGAGAATATGTGGATCCACACATCCATTACTCTCGGAGTCTTTCTGTATGCTTATCCACCTGAAGGAGACAAGTTTAGCGCAAACACTGCTAAGTATTTCATCTGCTACCTTCTTTCTAGTCCGAGTCGGAGACATTATATAGTCGAATGACATCTGGATGAGAACCCAGCACAGACACTACTCGCTATCATGCATACGTAGAAGGCGCTGCCGCACACTTGCGCGGACGGGAGAGACGGCATCGAGGGCTGAGCCTGACTTTGTCCTGGAGAAGGTTAAGTGACAGGAGCCAGTCCCTGAAGCTTGAAGGCTTTCTCATGATGAAAACCAATCAATCAGAAGTCGGATCTGCCCGCGAGTTTACACAATCGCTGACTTACATAATGATTTCCCAGCGATGAAGCAAGGATCACTTTAGAGCTTTGGGGCTTTTCCCACTGTGGCTTGTATCATGTCGAGGACTGGACATGGAAGAGAGACAAGGGTCTGATTGTGCCAGAAGATAGAAAATCTGTTAAACGAGGTGCAGCGCTCTCTACTAGCGCCCGCACATGCCGCGGACAAACCCCGACTCCGAGCAGCTGGAGTGAAGTAGTTTGGACTTCCCGACTTAATCGATTGATCACTCGAGCTTCTTGTCTCTAATTAGCTGCTTCGCAAATGTAAATCCCATGGAGCGACACGCGTCGAGCAGTAACTATTTATGTTCTTGCTATTTTGGCAATGGCGCATCAACGACGAACCCTGTGCATCAGGAAATACGCGGCATCCCCCATAGGTCTATGTCGACTCCATAGGTCAGCCAGGTAATTTGGCTACCCCCCCTCACCATAGGTCACTATA
>KV425687.1:0-41792 GCA_001632425.1 Neolentinus lepideus HHB14362 ss-1 | reverse complement strand
CCGCGTTCAATAATCACCTTGTGTTTATCGAACATGATGGCCTGGACTTTCTGTGCCAGGGTGCCGTCTTCAATTATTGAATCGGGCAACACGAGTTGTACACCCAACATTAGACCCTATGAATTTTCGTCAGCTTAAATTAATATTGAAAAATACTATGGCTTACCCTGCCACGGATGGAAAGAATATGCTGCTTGATGCCGTACGTGTAGGCACGCTCGAACAGGTGTGATTTGAACAATTCACCCATGTGCGCCGCATGCTCCCATATCCTCGTTTCACGCATGTGGGCAAGGACACGGGCACCTGTGACAAGCGCGAGCTGATTGCCTCTGAACGTCCCGGCGTGGCTCCCGGGTTGCCACTTGTCTAATTTTTGATCGTAGACGATGCACGCTAGTGGCATGCTGCCCCCGACTAATTATAGCTCTAAGTATCCGAGTGCGTGGGAAGAATAACGTGATGTAGATCTCACCGGCTTTGGACATGACGATGACGTCAGGTGTCACGCCCGCGTACTCGAAGGCGAAGGGCGTGCCGCTCCTGGCAAACCCGCTTTGGACTTCGTCGAATATGAGCGGGATATCGTGCTCAGTGGCGAGGCGCCGCAGTCGTTTCAGCCACTCCCTGGGCGCGGGCACGACCCCGCCTTCGCCTTGGATGCACTCGACAATGATTCCAGCGGGCTTTGTCATTCCACTCTCCGGGTCAGCAAGCTTGGTCTCGAGCAGCGACGCGCACAGGTCGGCAGTGACCTTGCTGTCGGTAACGCTCGAGCCAAAAGGCGACTTGTCGGGGTGCGGGAAGGGGAAGAACGCAATATCCGCTAGCGCACCCGTCTTGAGCTGCGATTTTGTGTCGGTGTTGCCCATGGCGGCGAGGGAGCCGGAAGTGTGCCCGTGGTAGCCGCCGTCGAAGGCGATGATGGTGGACCTCCCGGTCGCGATGCGGACGAGCTTCATGGCGGCTTCGACGGCGTCGGAGCCCGAGGGCGAGGTGAACTGGATCTTGCCGGTGGACGACAGCGGGGCGGGGATCCAGCGCCACAGCTCTTGGACGAAGGCTGTCTTTGCGGTCGTTGCGAGGTCCAGACATTGTTGTGGGAGCTGGGAGTCTACGTAGTCGAGGATAGCTTGACGGACAATGGGGTGATTGTGACCCAGGGGAAGTGCACCTGCGCACTGAAGAAGATCGAGATACTTGTTCCCTGTATTTGTTTATCAGATGTATGCAATAAAGACCTTGCACTGGAAGACGTACCGTCTGTGTCGTATAGCCAGAGACCATCGCCCTTGGCAAAGGTGCCGGGTAATCTGCGAGCATAGGTGCGTGCATTGGACTCTACAGACGATAAAGCGAACGGCACGACAGCACCGTGACCACCGTTGGTTTCTTTGTGAATGGCATCAGATTCGATGAGGCGACTAGTAGACTCGGCAACTGGAGACATGGCGAATGGGGCTCAGTACGAGGTCAAGAACGACTTTAAAATCTTCACGCAGTCACAGTGACAGCGCTGGACTATTCACTGTAGCATAATAGCTGGTTCATCTGATATTGAACCGTTGGGGAGTCGGGCTCGGGCGTGTCTCACAGCGCCGATTTCCACCAAGTGTACAATAGTCAGTCGCAATTCCATTCCAGACATCCGTGGTTACTGGATCATTTCGTGGGATGTGCAAGTCTGGAATCTGGATGCATCTCAGTGGCAGGGCACATGCCGTTCAGTGAAGGGATGATTCAGGCCGGTGCCTCAGACACCAAACGTACCTGTTGAGGATGGAGGTCCGATCATCAGCAACGCTGCGCATACTTTACGCAAATCGCGATCAAGGTTTCAGCCCTGCTCGCTAAAGCTGTCCAGGAGCATGTGGAAGTGCGCGTCTGTGGGATGCGGGTCTCGGATTAGAGATATTAAAAATCAAGACAGCTCACATTTGTTTGAAATGATATGTCGCAATTTGATGGGCACGGAGCCACACAAGACAGCCACATTTGTTCGAATGACTGTGACAGTATCACGTCTGTAACAGCGCGATGCCGGCGGCAATCGGTTGATCGCCTTTGGCATGATTTACAGGGACGCGTCTCGGTCTGTACTGCCTTGCTGCTAAGTTTCTTTAAATCTCGAGGTGATCGCGACGAATTTCAGCTTCAGATCTGCCGCAGCTACAATGTTCTGAAAGGGTACAAATAAACGTTTCTATGCTTTTCAACGGTGCCCAATGTCCTCGGTCTCCACCGTGCTACAGGCGAGTTTCACAGGCCGGTCTGTTTTGAAATGATGCATCAAGGTTACTGGATCGTCGAGGGACAGTTAACCTCTATGATAGAAGTCCCCAGGATCACTTACTGATGCAACGTGATTAATGTGCCGTGTCAGACAGACCGATGCGTCGCCAAACGGAGATACCCAGGAGCTGGCGTACAGAAGCGCTGCATACTGTTTCCAGTCACAGTAATGAAAATGATGGTGCCTAAGTGCCGAGGGACCGTGGAGGCACAGGTGAGCACACAAAGTACTCGAATGGTCGCGTCACTGTATGAGGACGGGACCGGGAGGTCTGTATAAGACCTCCTGCTCCCCCGCTCTCTGTCAAACAATTTCGACCCTTGAGCCAACCGCTCCGAACAGTTTGTCGTCGCCACTAATAATAACTGCCCGTCTTTTTGAGCTACAAGTTACTTTACCGCATAATGTCTACCCTATCATTAAAGTGGGTTTTCTTTGACATACATGGGCGATATGTGGTGATATTGACAGAACATGCAGACCCTGTCCGACAGAGTCCGGTGGCTCCTCTCGCATCGATCCGCCGCGTCTTCCAGTCGAAGTTGCAAAAGCCGTCGCTCACGCGGTCTTTCTCGAGCCCGGGGAGAGCATAGCGTACGTGTCGGCCGCTACGCCTATGCAGGCGGACATGCTCAGCGTCACTGCTCTGCACGCGCGCGCGTACGTGGGGTCGACGGTGTGGGCCATCAACGCTGTCGTCGAACCTGAACGAGCGCAGGCCGCGTGGAGTGCGGTGGTCGCGGGCAATGGCATCTTGCGCAGCCAGTTTGTGGCCAACGGGCATGGTATTTTCCGTGTCGAGTTGGGGGAGGTGCATCCGAGTCGGACGGAGCTGCAGCGGCTCTGCTGGGACGATGACGACGTTGAGGTCATCCAAGAAGGGTATATAAAAAATGAGGCCAAAGTGATTAATATACTCGCGGAGGTACGTTACCTCTAGCCGATACATAAACTGTATGCTGATTGTTTGCACAAGGGGACGAAGCAGACTGTGGTGACGGCTGGTCTTGCCCCTCTTCCGAAGCAGAATAGTTCGCGTTTCGTCGTCACCATGCACCACGCATTGTTCGACGCCGCTTCGCTCCAAATACTCATCGAAGATTTCATCTCTGCGTTATCCGGTCTCCCCATCAGTCGGCCTTCGTTTGCTCAGTATGAAGCACACATTTCGTCAGTCCAGGACCGCGAAGAGGCGAAGAAGTTCTGGACCGAATATTTGGCGGACGCACCGTTCGACAAGGCTTCGGATGCGGCTGCGTCTGGGAGACGCATGCGATGTCTGTCCGAGTTTCCGGTCGGGAATGTCGAGGAGTTCCAGAGGGCCGCGCGCGCTCTGGGGGTTACTGCGCCGAGTTTGGTTCGCACAGTTTGGGCGCTGGCCCTCGTCTTGAGTACTTCCGAATATGGCCACATTTTTGGCGAGGTATTTAGTGGTAGAGACACTCCTCTCGCTGATGTGGACCGGTACGTCGTCAGTTCGGTTTTAGGCGATCGTGGTTCTGATGATCTTTGATAGGATCATGGGCCCCACTATCTCTACCCTCCCTTTCCGAGTCGAAGTGAAGCCTACTCAGTCTATCAAGGAACTCGCCGAAGTTTTGCAGGAGGGCTACTTTGACATTATCTCTCATCGGCAGGTTTCTTTAGGGGAACTATCGCAGTGGCTCAATGTCAAGCAGGCCAAGCTGTTCCGGACCTTTATCACTCTCAACTTCGTTGTTCAGACTGCTCAGATGGGCGCTTATGACACCGAGTTCTTGATTCACATTTCATCAGTTGAGTTCGAATTGGCTGCCGAATTCAACAACAAAAATGGTGTTCTGTATGCTTTGATGTCGCACGACTTGAACGTTGTGCCGCACGAGACGGCCTTGACTGCAAAACGACATCTCCGTGCTGTTTTGCAGAGTTTCCTCGACGATGCCGAGACGGACTTTGCAGAGCGGACTACTCTCCAGGATTTTGTGCAGGTGCAGATAGCTCAGGAGGTGTTACGTGTCCTGCCATTCGAAGAGGGAGAGAAAAGGCCGGTGCCGTACACTAGTGTCATCGAAGGGTTCCTTGCGCAGGCTCAGCGAGATCCGGACGCCATAGCTGTCGAAGAGGGTGCACGTCATCTCACCTATGGCGAATTAGAGAGACGAAGCGAAGGCCTGGCTCATCAGCTGATAGCCCTTGGTGTCGGGAAAGGTTGTCTCATCCCTGTGCTTGTGCACAGGGAGATAGCGATGGTGGTTGGGATCATGGCTGTCCTCCGTGCGGGTGCCGCATACCTGCCGATTGACGAGGAGACTCCCAGTGCTAGGATTCGGAGCCTCATACGGGACTGTCGCGCGGATGTCATGGTAGTGACGTCTAGGCAAGCGTTGCATGACCCGCCGGAAGTGTTCAAGGATGATCTGAAGGAAGTTTTCATTGTCACCGAGCGCGACGTTCGTGAAGTGCTCCGGGAGGCGCCGCTGCCTGTCGTCGACGCTTCGGACCCCGCGTTTGGGATTGGGTCGTCTGGGACGACGGGTACACCCAAAGTCAGCATAAGTCGCCACCAGCCGCTGGTGAACGTGCTCCATGATTCCTCGGGCAGCTGGTTGTCCTCTCCTGGAGACCGTGTCGGGAACTTTATGGGTCTTGCATTTGATTGCTGTGTCGGTGAAATATTCTCCACCCTCATGTTTGGCGCCACTCTTGTCTTGCGTGATGACAATGTTGATTGGGAGAGCACCATTGAGACTCTGGACTATCTCCAGTTCACTCCCACTGGTCTTCAGCGAGTGAAGCCCCGGTCGTTCCCGAAACTCAAGCGTATCACGCTTGCTGGTGAACCTGTACCTGCCGCGTTGCTCAAGGCTTGGCTTGACGTTGTGCCCACTATCATAAACATATATGGGCCCAGCGAGTGTACCGTTCATACTAGTTCCGCTGCGCTGCGACAGGACCAGGATATCACAGTCGGCAGGCCCATCCCCAACGTCATTTGTCGTATTCTTGACGATAATATGCAACGGGTGCCTATCGGCATGAAAGGTGAACTCTGGATTGGTGGGTATGGCGTTGGAATTGGGTACCTGAACAAGCCGGATTTGACGGCGAAGAAGTTTATCGCTGATCCGTATTGTGAAGGCGGGAGATTGTATGCCTCCGGTGACATGTGTAGATGGACTGAGGACGGAAGCATTTACTATATCGGTCGCAAGGATCTTCACGACGACATCAAAGTCAAGGGTCGTCGTTTGAACCTGGACGAAGTTTCGTATGTCATCTCACAGCACCCGGAAGTCAAGTTCGTTGCGGTTTTCGTCAAGGATGAGAGAATCATTGCGTTCATTGCTCCGAAAAGTGTGGATATCGACGGAGTACGGGACTCCTGCGCCGAGGTGCTACCCCATTACATGGTCCCGGACGTGTTCAAGGCCGTCAGCCAGTCAGACCTGCCAATGACGCGTAATGGAAAGGTGGATAGAAAGGAGCTCGAGAAATTACTTGTCGAAGCGTCACCTACTGACATGAGAGCTCCTTCCTCAACAGTGTCGAAACTGGTTGCCAAGGTCTGGGCTGAGGTCCTTGGAATCGACGTGTCCATGATCGGAATGGATACCTCATTTTTCCAGTTGCCAAACGGCGACAGTATCACAGCCGTCAGGGTGGCAGCCGCCCTCACGGCCGCCGGTCACAAATTTTCCGCCTCGCAAATATTCAAGTTACAAACCATCTCGAAGCTGGAAAGCTATCTTGGTGTGTCGGCAGTAGCCGCAGCAGTCGTGCCTGTCATTCCGAAGGCAAAGCCTCAAATGCCGTCATCGGTGTCCTTCAGTACGGTGGCGGCTGTGATGGCAGAACTTCGACATGTTGGTATCAGAGAGGATACAATCCAGGATATTTTGCCAGCAAATCAGCTGCAGACCGGCTTAATTCTCGCGCTTATGCAGGACAGATCAAAATACGCTACTGGACGTATGTGGAAAGTACGGTCCGATCGACCTATTGATGTCAGCAGGCTCAGCATATCCTGGAAGCGCCTTTTGAATCACCACTCTAGTCTTCGAACCAGGTTTGTCACGACGCAAGACGGGGTCTTCCAAGTAAGTAGATTTTATATGTCTTCTATCGTTGTTCGCTCATGCTGACGACGTGTATACAAGGTGGTGGTGGAAGATGCTGACCAACGAGCTCCTTTGGTATTGGGTCAGAAAGACGAAACCGAATGTCGTCAACTTCTCCATCAGGATCTCCAGCGTGGTTTCGAGCTCGGTCAACCCATGGCTCGTCTTACGATCATCAAGGGATCGAATGGTTCTGCAAACTTTATAATTATGACCCTTCACCATTCTATTTATGATGGCTGGTCCATGGGCATCGTTAAATCGGATCTCCGAGCATTTTGCTATACGATACCACCTAGCCCAGCACCCTCGTATAGAACCTTCACCGATTATATCCTTAGCGCCTCTGAGGCGGACGCGGAAGTCTACTGGACGAAGTACCTGGATGGTGTTATGCCCTCGGACAGTTTGTCTCTCCCTACATCTCCAACGTCCGGAAAGTCGAACACGGTCAATCGGCTCATACGCATCCCTCCCGAGTCCATGCGAGCGGCGTGTGTCCGCTTTGGTATCACGCAAGCTACCCTGGTGAACGCTTCCTGGGCAGTGATACTCAAGCTTTATCTCAATCGTGAGGACGTTATTTTTGGGAACGTGCAAGCTGGGCGGAGTGTCCCAGTGCCTGATGTCGACAAGATGGTCGGCCTCCTTCTCGCAACCGTCCCCGTTAGGATTCGGTTTGAGCGGGGCATGACTATTCGTGACCTTCTGAGCAACGTGCAATCTTCGTACATGGGAAGCTTGGATCATTGTCATGCGGGTCTTGTCAATATCCAGAAATGGGCTCGTCAGGATGGTCACATGTCTCTCTTTCATACACTAGTAACGTTCGGCACCGCGGAGGCGAAGGACTCGTCGAAGACTGGTGCCTTCATTCTGGAGGACCGGTGTTGGTTGGGAGACGTTACTGAATACGGGGCGGACTTGACATTCGTTCCGCACGAGGAAGGATTACAACTTGAGTTCGTTCATAATCCGAACATGATTGACCAAGTTGCAACCACGGACATCGTCGATGAACTGGAGCACTTGCTCAGGGTTATGGTCTCCCCTGAAAATGACGGTATGGTGGTCGACGACATTCCGCTTTCCGTGGATCAAATGCGACGATTCCGAGAGTTCGGGTATGGCGGTGCATCTACAACACCATTCCAGACCATGCATGGCGGTTTCATTTCTGCGGCGTCGAAATATCCGGACCATGTTGCGCTAGAACATTACGGTATGAAGATCACGTACCGGGAACTGGACAACTGGACCAATCGCTTAGCTTGTCAGTTGCAGAAGACTTTGGGGATAGTGCCGGGAAAGTTTGTTGGACTCCTGGTGGACCGAAGTATCGAGTTCGTGGTAGGCATGTTGGCGGTCGTCAAGGCTGGAGCCGCGTTCGTTCCCTTGGATGTCACATTTCCAGAGGAACGTATCCGCTATATGATGTCTGCAGCGTACATCACGTATGTACTGACGACGGAAGCCATCCATCACGAGAGGGCGCATCTTCTCGAGGGCCTGCCGTATGGGTTTATTGGATCTACGCCTTCAAAAAAATCAGATTTGCCTAAAGATATTGCTCACGGGGAAGACTTGTCTTACATCATCTTTTCCTCTGGTACCACAGGCAAGCCAAAGCCGATCGCATGCCATCACTCTGGCGCCGTCAACAACATCTGGTTCCACCCGGCGATGAAACACATACGTCCAGACACTCGTATTGGTCAGATGCTAGCCATTAGCTTTGACGGGACTCTCCAGGAGGTTTTTGGAGGACTGTTCACTGGGGCAACAGTAGTGATACGTGAAGAAGATGCGTTTTCTACGATCAAGAAGCTTGACGTGCTCAGCCTCACACCTAGTGGTTTGCAGCAGCTGGATCCATGCGATCATCCGAATCTGAAATGTATTTTCACTTGTGGAGAGGCTCTTCCCAAGTCTCTAGTTGACAAGTGGAGCACGAAAGTGGCACTGTACTCTGATTATGGTCCGACCGAATGCTGCATCAGTACGTCGTGCAATTCCACTCCGTACTCGGGTGATATGCCCATCACGCTTGGCCGACCGTTCCCAAACATGAGTATGTATGTCCTGAATGGCGAAACTCGGCGACCTGTCCCTATAGGTGTCACAGGAGAGCTGTTTATTGGTGGAGTGGGTGTAGCTGCCGGAGGTTATTATGGAAGATCTGATCTGACGAACGCGAAGTTCGTTCAGGATCCATTTATGCCGGCCGGTAATCCAAGAGAAATGATGTACCGAGCTGGCGACTTGGTGCGTTGGCTGCCGCATGGCGAGTTGCAATTCCACGGGAGAGATGATACACAAGTAAGTGCCGTGTTGTTGGCTATGGTATAATGCGCTTACGTCGGAGCACAGGTGAAACTGAAGGGATACCGAATCGAGCTCGAAGAGGTTGCCTCAGTAATGAGGGGTGTCACGGGCGTGGACGATGCTCTTGCTATGATCCGAGGGACGAATAATGGACAAATTCTGGTCGGATTTGTCTCGTCGAAGACTGTCGACGTTGAGGCTGTGCGCCGTGCTTGCATGACGTCTTTGCCATCATATGAGATTCCGTCTGAGATTATTTGTCTCCCCGAGTTCCCGATGACAAGCATCGGGAAGATAGATCGCAGCCGTCTGAGCCGTATTGAGGCGCCAAAATCGACAGAATCTCCTGCATCTCCCACCGAGCTGGCCGTCCAGCGTGCAATTGCTGCTACCCTTGGTATTCCTGTCGACACGGTTGGCCGGCAGACATCATTCCTTGCTCTCGGCGGCGACAGCATCAGCGCCATCAAACTTATGTCGAAGGCTCGAGCGGAGGGACTTAATTTCACGGTTTCTCAAATATTTAAGTCGCCAACGGTTGCAGCACTGGCTGAGATAGTGGGCGACGCTCAGAAGCCGACTATTAAGTCCTTGCACTTCCAAGGGGAAATTACTGGAGACGTCCCTCTATCACCTGCCCAGGCTCGCTTCTTGACGAACGCGAAACAGTTGCACCACTATAATCAAAGCCGTCTTTGTCGACTCAAGCGCCGACTGGAGTTTGCCGACCTTCAGCAAGCAATACCACGTTTGTTGATGCAACATGATATGTTAAGGGCTAGGTTCCAACGAAACGGCAATGAATGGAACCAAGTTGTTGCTCCTGCCGGGACCGAGACTAATACGGCTTCAGTCCAGCATATCCAAGTCCAAGGGGATGTGCGCGATGAAGTGCTGCGGTTGAGTAAGACTCTCAACATTCTGGAGGGACCGCTGTTCCTCATTGCATTGATCGAAGTGAGTCTACAACGCGGAATCGCCAACAGCTGAACCGATCTTCGTCTCCAGGACATTGAACGCCAGTACCTCTTTGTCGCAGTCCATCACCTGATTGTGGATATCGTATCATTCAACGTTTTGCTTGAAGATATTGAAAGGGCTCTTCTCATGATGAAGCTTGAGCCGAAGACCACTCCTTTCGGCGCATGGACAAGACACCTGTCGAGACTTGCGGATACTTACAATCCGCAAGAGTGGACCAGATTCTTGTCGAACGATGCAGATGGTTCTGTATTCACCAAGTCCCAAGGGTGTGTAGGGTGGCCGCAATAGTTTTGCACATATCTGATCTTATTCGTCGAAACAGTTTATCCACTGGACGGCGGAAGACCATCAAATCCGTTCTGCCCATGCAGCTATGTGAAGGGCTGAACGCATTAAATGTGGCCTACGATTGCAATACGCAGGATGTTGTGTTGACGGCATTGACCTTCGCTTTCCATGAACTCATTAGTTTGGGTCCTTTCGGTATCTGCGTAGAGTCGCATGGTCGGAGTGTGTTCGCCGAGGACATGGACATATCTAGGACAGTCGGGTGGTTCACTTCCACGTATCCTGTCGTCTTGGACCTTCGTTCAATGCGGTGTACCGAAGATGCACTTCGGGCTGTGCGGGACCAGCTTCGTTCGGTACCAGATCAGGGCACCTCGTACGAAATGCTCAAGTATTGCACATCTCGAACGGATGCGTCCTTGATCAAGCGACGCTCTCTCCCGCACATAGAATTCAATTATTTTGGACAGGCAGCGAGCGTCAAGTCGGAGCTCCTTGAACCTATCGACTTGCCACTCGATGTGGATCTTGACGTCGACAATGTCGATTTCGGGATTGTCTGTTCGGTATACCTGGAAGAGCATGGCGGCATGGTCATCGAGTTTTACTTTGATCCAGGGTTGTACGACGAAACTATCTTGGCGCAATTCGGACAAGAATGGACGTCCCGTATGGAAATCATTCTGACCAGCTCTTCTTTGCCACCTCACTTGCCTGTCGTTGCCACTGGTGCAGTCGACAAGGGGACGTTTGACGAAATCGACGCCGAACTCTCCGCTGCCGGTCTGATGCCCTCAGATATTGAAGACTTGTGGAAAGCCACTGCTGCACAGTCTGCGTTCTTCCTAAGCCTTATGAAGGCTTCCGATCAGTACGTCTCGCAGACCATCTACGAGTTTACCGGAGGAATCAGTGAGCAGGATCTCATCAGGGCCTGGAAGGCTCTGGTGAGTGTCAACGTCAATTTCCGAAGTACCTTTGTCAATACTTCTGAAGGATTGTATCAAGTCGTGTTGCGATCCTCGGCGGCGTCGTCTAATGTGACCGTTCTGCAGTGGCCTGAAGAGCGAATGGATGAGATCCAGACGAGTTTCCTGCATGAAGATCTCTCTCTTGGTTTCGATACCAGCTCGCCGTACTTTGCGCGGATGACCATTGCTCGTATAGGTTCAACGAATCGATGGCGCTGCGTTTGGACACAGCACCACTCTATCAGTGATGGGTGGTCTCATGCCCTGGAGTTTGAAGACTTTTTAAAGGGATGCAGTGGTAAGCGACTGACTGCGCGGAAGCCGTCTTTCAAGGACTATGCGATGCAATTAAATGCCATCGAGTCAGCTGCAGCTCGTGTTTACTGGCGACAGGACCTGTTCCGTGACCACAAATGCTCCCCGTTTCCGTTTCCGTTCCCAGAGCCCTTGCCCTCGGATTCTCACCACAGCCTTGCAGATGTCTCGATCAGCAAGAGAACTTCCAATGTGATGGGACCTCTCTCCCGCTTATGCTCGAGCGTCGAGACAACACTGTCTACCCTTTTGAGAGCGATATGGGCGTTAACGGTATACCACTATACAAAAGAGCAGACGGTTATCTTTGGTGCAATAGTCTCTGGACGCGATACTGTGATCGATGATGCAGACCAAATTTTTGGGACGTTGGTCAACACAGTACCTGTGGCTGCCCGAATCGATTCGCATGGAACGCTCTTGTCCCTGCTTCGGGATCTCCATAACCAGCATGTGGAATCCCTGGCGCATAATCATGCGACACTGAGGGATATCATGAAATGGAATGAGATCTCCGATCTCACGTCGTTCTTCACCACAACCTTAACCTTCCAGGTAAGCAGATAAGATACACACGTCTTGAGTGTCTGAGATTGACAGGAGTTTTTAGAATTTCCCTGCGACGGAATCGAACGACAGTCTACCATTCGACGTGCAAGTCATACAAGCCATCGAGAACACCGAGTTCGACATCAATGTCAACTTGATGTGCGTCGAAGATGCCATCGAGGTTCTCATGACCTTCAACTCGCACAAATTTGATGTTCACCACGCCCGTGGTGTCGCAGAGAAGTTCGTGGATTTACTGGAGGTAATCTCCGGACCTAGCTTCTCCGTCGCCACTCCCTTGAAGGACTTGAACTCTGTGAGCCAATTTGATCTTGCGCGCTTACAAGAAATGGAAATTGGTGAGCCCATGGAGCTTACCTATCAATGCGTACATCACGGCTTCGAAGCACACGCTCGCCGACAGCCGCGAGCTGTTGCCGCTGAGCACGGAGAAGAGACCATTACCTACGGAGAACTGAATCGTCTCGCTGATGCTGTCGCTCATAGGCTTCAGCAAGAAGGCGTGAAGCGAGGTGACATGGTCCCCTTGATTACCACTCGGTCAATTGACATGGTGATCGCCATCATGGCCATACTCAAAGCTGGTGCTGCTTATGTGCCAATTGATAAAGATTACCCAACAGCCAGGATCGAAGACATTCTCGTCTCGGTCAACCCGACCGTTGCGTTGTGTCATCCTTCGACGGAGCATGCAGTACTAGGAGCCACCACGCGTGTCATCTCAATCTCACGGACATCGGCCTCACTATTGCCCCAGTTAAAGCCCCGTTCAGTTTTGGTAGATCGTGATGATCCAGCGTACGTGATTTTCACGAGCGGAACGACTGGTGCGTTTTATATGACTGTAATTATTGTTGGCAGATCTGACCTCTGCGACAGGTAAACCTAAGGGTGTGATATGTGTGCATCGAAGTCTAGTGAATGTTGTGATGCAGAGTCCCCGTGCCTTCGGCACTGGTCCAGGCAGCCGGGGAGCCAGCATACTGTCTGTCTCGTTCGATATGGGTACCTGGGAAGTTCAGTCGTGTCTATTCAATGGAGCAACAGTAGTCATGCGTAGTAAGCAAGTTTTCCTTCTTCTCTGCGACCGGTCTTTAACAGCTATGCAGAGGGGCCCACGCTTGATGTCCTCCGAACGGTGGACACTGTTTTTATCACCCCTACCATCCTCTCTCAGCTCTCCAGAGAAGACCTGCCCAACATCAAGAGTATCGCTGTTTCAGGAGAACCATGCCCCGCACAATTGATCCAAACGTGGGCGCCTCACGTCCGATTCTACAACTCGTGCGCACCTTCGGAAACGACAATCATATCCTTCTTGGATCAGATGCGTGTTGACCGACGCATCACTATGGGTAAACCACTACCCAACGTCAGATGCTATATCCTGGATCCGGCAACGATGAAGCGTGTTCCCTTCGGGTGCAAGGGAGAGGTGTTCATCAGTGGCACCTGCGTCGGCCGAGGATATCTAAAAATGCCGCAGCTCACTTCTGAGAAATTCCTGCCAGATCCTTTCACTCCTGGCCTGACAATGTTTAGGTCTGGCGACGTCGGAAGATGGACGGAGTGGGGAGGTGTCGAACACTTCGGCCGAATGGACGATCAAGTGAAAGTGAAGGGCTTCCGAATCGAGCTGTTGGAGGTTGCGAATGCTCTGCGTCACCACAAGGATGTCCAGCAAGCAGTCGCCCTGGTTAAGAACGGTAACCTCGTCGCCTTCGTCACCCCCGAAAGTGTGGACGTCTTGGGCGCCCAAGATACGGCTGCCAGATATGTACCCGAGTACATGGTGCCCTCAAAAGTAACAGCTGTGCGGGTTCTTCCAATGAATCGCAACGGCAAAGTCGATAAGGAAGCTCTACTTAATCTCGACCAGGCGCCAAAGGAGAGCAAGAAAGCCACGCATTCGTTGGATGATGTTCAAAGAATGTACGCGGAGATCTGGGCGTCTGTCCTCAAAGTAGATGCTCGTACTATAATGAGCGATACCACCTTTAAAGAGCTCGGAGGCGACAGGTAAGGCAGTTACATTCGTCTGCAACAGAATGTCTTCTCAATATCTTTTTCCATCCAGCATTAGTGCTTTGCGCGTCGTTGCTGCCGCTAAGAAGCGTGGCTTCACCATCAAGCCTAGTCAGGTCGCCGATCGTAAGACCTCTCTGAGTGCCCTCGCCGGTGCCAGTACAGGCAGCCCAGCTGAATCACAAACTTCGCTTGTTCCCTCGAAGCCCGAGAAGATACCAACGTCTGGTGATACACCCTTGTCGCCCGTCATGAGATGGTATTTCTCTCTGAACTGGAGGAATGTTGGCTGGTGGAATCAGAGTTTCTGTGTGACACCACACCAGCGCATCACTTACAGTTCCTTCTCGCAAGCTATTGGAGAGATAGTCAGGAATCACGATATTCTGCGGGCCACGTACCGGAAGCAGGGCGGTTCTTGGTCTCAGGTAATCGTACCTGAGACAGAGCACACTGTTGCAGTCAAGCATATCACAGTCTCGTCGTTCGACGAACTAGACTCGCATGTGAGAAAGCTTCAGCAAGAGATCGACGTATACCATGGCCCACTCTATCAGGCTGTACTCTTCGAGGACGCGTCTCAGCAACGAATCTGGATAGCTGTGCACCACATCTGTATTGACTTGGTCAGTTGGCGTATTCTTATGGAGGACTTGGAGCTTCTACTCCGTGGTGAGAAACTCGGACCGAAGACGACTTCCTTCCATGAATGGAGTCATCGTCTGCAGCAATATGCTTCAGCACTGAATCCCGCATCTTTCATCGAGTACTCGAGGAGCCTTCTCGTGGACAATGACGCCTTCGTCAGGAGACTACTACGCCCTGGTGCACCATCACTCGCTGTCGTTGAAAGAGGCCGCGAGATGGCTATAGGCATGGCCTCAATCTCCATCGGTTCTGGCATCGAAGATCTCTTGAACAGAGGCAACCAATTCTACAACACAGGCGACCAAGACTTGCTCCTCGCTGCGCTCCTCATGTCCATTCGGACTCGATTCGGCAGCATCGCTGTTCCACTCGCCATCGTGAGCCATGGTCGCGTACCATACGCCGAAGACCTGGATGTCTCTCGCAGTATCGGGTGGTTTAGCACGAGCAACGGCAGCCCGCACACGTTCGATCTCTCCGGCACACCCACGGATGTCGCCTCGCTGGTTGAGTACGTCCAGACGTCGCTCTCCTCATTCGCCCAGGAGGGCTTCGACTATCAGGCTGTGCGCTGGCTCACCGAGGCAGGCGAGCACGACCGCGATCTTCGCAGCGCTGACGCGGACGTGTGCTTCAACTACTTCGGGCGGTGGCAGGTGTTCGCCAAGGACGCGTTCTTCAAAGAGGACGGGGAGAGCATCCGGAACCCGGCAAACTACGCGGACGTCGAGATCCTGCACAAGCCACTTTCGATTACTGGGCAGGTTACGCCTGAAGGGACATTGCAGATGGATGCGGAGTTTTACAGCGAGATGTATGATGCGGAGGTGATCAAAGATGTTATGGAGGGGTGTAAGGCGAGTCTGCGCGAGATATTCACAGCGGCGCAGTTGAATCCTCCTGCGGACCTATTCATGTCGCCGTCGCTCGCTGCCTCCACATCTGCGGTGGAAGAGGCTCCTGCACCTCAAGTAACAGCGGATGCAGAACTCGAGCAAGTGCGCGTTTCGCTACCTGGAGGTCTTCTCGAGTCGCCGGAATTGTCTCACTTGCACCTTCCCATCCCGGATATTGCCATCAGCCTCCCGACTCCGATCCAGAAGGAAGCTACTACCCCACACCTCTCCATATTCGACACCCTCGAGCGACCGGCTCTCTCGCACGCCGTGTCGACGAGTTCCACTGTATTCGAGACCGACCCGCACGAGTCAGCCAGGTTCGACGCCGTTACTGATCATGTCCGCCACGAGGAGTCGAAGATGGAGACTGAGACTCGAGAGCGCCGGCGCCGCCCGTCGTCGGAGCGGACCGCGGTCTCGAGAGAGAGACAGTATGATGACGGGCGCGAACCGGCGGCGCTCGAGCGTATCGTCGTGAACGTGCTTGCGCTCGTCAACACCGTCCTGGAAGGCAACCGCGCGCTGAGTCCTGCTAAGGAGGGTGACTCGCCTGTCTTAGTTCATCCTCAACAGCCCGCAACGCGATTTGGGATCGCCACCGGCAACTCGGACGCGCTGCTACTCATAGGACTGGGATCGCTCGTGATGGGCTTGACGGCGGTGCTTTCGGCGGTGGTGTTGATGAACGCGGGGCTGCTCGCGGGCTTGGTGATCTTGGTTGCTAGAGCATGATTGTATTGCTGTCTTCTTATTCTCAAATTTGTGAGTGGTTTAATTGGAGTTCTACTACGATGACAGCTGACCACCCTCATACTAATTCAGCGTACAATGTGGTGTGGAATAGTGGATCGCGGTCCTTCTGTATTTTCTGTCCTTTCCTTCAGGCATGGTATAAATCTTCCTTTCTTTTTGAATTTATTGTCCCTGATCGTACGTGCTGTCGTTCTTTGTATCCAAGTCTCTCGTGGCAGGATCTGTGATTCATTCTCTAGTATTATTTGGTCTGATACTAAACCCTCTGCTGTATTTATACTGTATACTCGCTTCTTCGTACTTGATCAATCTATTTATCTCCTCAGTTCTCCTTGGAAAACGTTGGATTGGAAGTTCCACGAGACGTACAGCGTTAGCGTACTTGGTGATGTATACCGGTGATGACCAGTTACTAAAGTGAACCTGCGGGCCGTGGCAAGGGTCTTTTGGCGAGAAGATAGACATCTGTGGGCATGGCACAGGCACCACCGCGAAGAAGGAAGAGAGAGAATAAAAGTCTTGGTCAATCCAGGTACAAGTCGCATTTATGTGACTCCAATACCATGTTTCATGATGACTCCAACTTGAGCCTCATCTGGCGGTATCAGTGGGCACTTGGGTGTCTGCTGATAGTCCTTTGACGCCGTGGTCCTGAATGCCGGATAATCGGTCTTTATATCCAATCTAGTGTAGGTTACATCCCCGCTTCAATGTCCGCTACAGTGTGCTCAGGCTCCCTCACTTCCACATTTTTTATCCGGTTCAGCTACCCTTGTCAATATAAGCTTTTACATATATATGTAGCCCTTGTGAATAATTTAGTTGGTATTCGTCGTGATTCGTGAGTCCCTGGATTTCGACAAGTGTTTTTTTGCCGTGGGAACATACCTTTCAAAAGCCTTCCGCCGCGTCTCGATTGGTGGACGGAGTTCTAGTGTATTTCCGCGACTTTCTGCTGTGTTGCGTCTGCAGTGCTGCTCAGCACCATAGACATATTCCAAGCTTCTTCACGGGAGTTTCGTTGGTCCGATGTCCCTTGTGCTGTGCTCAGTACTCGTAAAACTACTAGTCTGCTGTGCTATGCAACGGCCCACTTCCCCTCCCTTTCCCTTCGCCCAAGACTCACTTAAACGAACGCCTTATCAATAACAATGGTCTCGCTCCACCTAACATTTGGTGCCTGCCTCAACGGTACCATTGTATCGCTCATGTTCGAGCACATTTCTCTCTTTCAGGTCAGTCGGACTCACCCTTCACAGGTTGTACGGCGTTACTTTAGGTCAAGTCACCAAGTACTTCCGGACCTTCAAGAATGATCGACTTGCTCTTAAGTTGACAGTATGTAACTTGACCCTATGTCCATATCATTGTGAATTCAGTACCGTCGCGAAATTGTTAGGTTACCGGCAGTTTCATGGTCAGTGACCCTCCTCTCCAGCGTTCCCTCTCAGTTTGTCAACGCCGCTTTTCGGATTAGCTCGACACTTTTCAGCAATTCCTGATAATACATAGCATGTGGTATTATCTCGTAACACGATGCAACGGCAATCCCGACGGGTTTCTGTATGCAAATTGGTAAGAGCGGTGTAGTAATCATACCTGTTTTCCCACTAATGTAAAGATGCAGGAGCTATCTGGTATGCCGTGTCACACTCAAGGTGTCTGCAATATTCTGAACGATATGCCCGGTCTCAGGGACAGGTTATACCATCAGTGAGACATCTAGCTCCCATTGATGATGCGCCCGACGCTTACCCTCATTCACTCTATTAAGGAGCTCATTTTTTATATTGTACAATGGTACCCTTTCAGATGTCAATATTTGTTGTTGACTAGCACACTGATTTTTTCCTCAGTTTCTATATCCTGAGGATATGGTCACGTAAGTATTTCTCCCGCTCAAGCAGCGCCACTTATAGCCAACTTTATGCCGTCTGTGGTAGTGAGCAAGCGGAAGCTTACTTGGCTACTTGTGAGTGAAGAACATCTGTGAAACTTTGTTCTCACACGTAGCGCCGGCTCCATAGTTCGTTCCAGCCACCATGGAAATTAGTACGTCTATAATATACTGCTGATATTCATCTTTATTCATCTTATGCAATTCTTCGCTAGTGTTTTCCACGGGTAAGACTATCTCATATCGATTTGTTGTGTTGCCTCGACATCTGACGAGATTATAGTTTACACTGTGCAGTGGTAAGAACCTCTTGCTCTCAATTTCTGGCCTCAGGGAATGATCTTTCCTTGGTCAGCTATAAGGTTATCTCCTTCACCGTTCTGGCCCAAAACGACAAGGAACACCAGATATTAAAGGTATGTCGCACAAATATCTTGTGTGCAGCCGCCAGCACACTTAACGTGGTGGTGCTTCAGGGACTGCTGAGCGCTATTGTCACCTGCGCGATCATGACTGATATGGGCATTGCTATCAGCATGTCGAAGCTGCTTCTTGAAGCACAGAAACGATACTTACTGGGCACCAGATCACTTATTAATATGATCATAAGATATACTATCGCCACGGGTTCCCTCGTCACGTGTGTCATGGGTCTGAATCCTGGGCTTTAGGCTTTTGATTGGCTGACCCCTCTCCTGCAGGTTCGCCATGATTATGTTCCTCATTTGTGTAAGAGTCTTTTATTGATCCTCTGCCTACACCTTACCCTCTACAGGTCATGGCCTTACCCGGCAACATGGTCTTTGTTGGGATCTACTTCAACTTGGGAAAATGTGCGCAGAATTCCAAATCTCGTGAGATGATTCTAATAGCTTTTTCAGTATACGTGAATTCTATGCTTGCTGCGTCCGTCCCACCTCTATTTCCATTATTAGATGTCTTACAAGTTCGTGCCTCAGGCTAAATGGTCGAGAGGCCATGCGAGCGCAGCTTGGCAACATTCAAGTTATCACGAATCTTGAGGAACGAAGTCAGTACACGCGTTGAAAATGACCGGCATAACGAATCCCGTACCCGTAGGAAATATGATGCCGAAACGGTCTTTGAGTTCACTCTACATCATTTAATTCCCGGTTGGAGCGACTAAAAAAACTGGTTTCGTAGTCTCAGTTCACTGTGTCGACTTCCTCACTTGTACATTCGTCATTTGTTTCACTCACTATTTCTAACATAAGCTCTTGAATATATATGCAGCTTCCCTGAATATTTTGGTGAATATTCGACGTGAATCCCTGGAGATGACGAGAGTGTTTCTCGAGAAATACATATTACCTTCGCCTCGGTTCTTGATTGGTCAGCTACGACGAAGTTCCAACGTATTTCCTCGACTTTCTGCGCCTTAAAACAATGGACATGTTCGAAGCTTCTTGACACATGTGTCGATAGCATTGTTGATCTGATGTCCCTTGCGTTGTGATCAGGACTCATAAGAGAAGCCGTGACATGCCACGGCCCACGAAGATCTACACTAGCATCCGAGTCTTGTCCTCCACCTCCCCTTCGTCTCTCCTCCTTTCTACCTACCTATCAAGGTAACGTGTGGCCGCTTCCAGTTACTGTAGTTTTAACGCTTGCGAGGAATGCCGGTTACGAGGTGTGAAGGTTACAGGAATTCCTGCAGAGCAGAGGACTTGTCGACTCGCGACTCATACTGTAGGCTCCTCGGCTTGTCTTTGCCTAGTGTATGTATCCAAGAATTGTGTGCACGACTCATTTAAATGTCGATGGTGTTGTGTAAGAGATCTAGCGAGTGCTTATCTAACACACCGAAAGTTAAGTAGCCGTAGCAATACTCTGAATACAGGATTTATAGCTCACAATATAGTTGAGGGTGGTTCCAAAGTATAAGATTGACTCATTTCAGCGCTAAACAGTGCATCTTATTATTTATATACTACAAGAGTCGGGGGATTGGGCATGTACCGAATATCTACTCACTAAGTCAACAGAGCCGTACCGACACGTTAAAGTAAGTAAATTGACTCCAACATCTGAAAACAGCTGCACCCCTCAAATCCTAGACACGTCCATCCATGCGATATATAACCTTCTACTGGCTGCAATTCGCTTTAAGACTCAGTCAGCGGTCAAGAAGACTTGACGCCATCCGAGCCACGTGGTGGCTTCCCGATCCAGAAGGACCACTTCCTTAAACGGTCTGCTAATGAGTACGCCCGCAGCAAATAGAGTTTGGCTGGGTACAGACAAAAATGCATGTACACAACAAATGACAGGATGGCAGGAGAAATCAGTCAATGTTGGCACAATGCGGGTATCTGATAGTTTGGTGCTGATAGTATTCGATAGATCCTCTGACCAGGTCTGTGCAATGAAGCAGACAGTCGTACTAAGCAGATTTGCGGGCTACAGAGACAACGAAAATGCAGCGGCGCAACTGCTAACTGCACAAAGAGCTCAAGATAAAAAGGCTGGGGCATTAATCGAGTAGGAGGTTACCCTACGGATCATAGAGTCGTCAGTCAATTGGGTAAAATGGAGCAAGTGTAGATCGCTCACCTCTCGAGTAAACACTATCACATGGTCAGAGATGAAACGCATCGCGAAACCTGCTTCGCAGTACATAAAGTAATCTGGTCAAAGATCGCAGCATAAGCAATCGCCTATCTCCCTATTGACAGCCAAACAGGAATGAACATACACGTCCACTTGCGCTTGAATACGTTGATGTCACCCTCAGTCAGGTGCGGGTATCGAAGTCGCAGGGCAGGCCGGATATGGCTGTCGAAGTTGCTTTGGAAGCGGGAGTTCCATTCGCGCAGAGTCCGGGCGTAGTCTACGGTACATCGAAGAAATCAGAAATGGAAGAGTGGGATATTAATAATAGGAACCGACGAGGTCCGATGTCTTCGATTGAGTGGACATTCAGCTTGGCACCGACAGCGGCGTTCACGAGTGTCTTGACGGAGGGGAGCTGTCCTCCGCTGTCATCGACTAGTTTAGTTCTACGCCGAAATTCGCGATATTTAAACGTGGCACTTACGGGAAGATGTACTTTTGTATGAAGTCGACATCTCTGTCATGGACCGGTCTGGAAATGCTTTACAAATGCCGACATAAAAACGACGCACCTAGAGTACGACTCCCATCTGGAATCCGGAACAGTAGTTATCGTGCACACTTTCACCGCGTTTTCCTCTTTCATAGCCCATTCCATCACCTCAAACCATCTGCACATGAACTCGGATCCGACTGTCCCGCTTACAATAAACAGCGTCTTCCTTCAAAAAAGAATGATCACAGCTCACCGTGCTCCATCACGCCAATAGACACTACAGCGTCAAACGCATGGTGGAAGTGTTTCGGGAGCTCACGGTAGTCCATGAGCTGTACGGTAATGCAATGCGACAGACCCAATTTGTCGATCTTTGCTTGGACTATGGATTTCTGCTCAGCGGAGAGGGTGATCGCATCGACGATAGCTCCGTATTCGGTAGCCGCCTTTGCGGGGATAGCTGGCACGGTGATGACTTGCTGTGATTTTGAAGACTCACTAGGATCGAGAAGCTTCCCCAGCCGCATCTTCGCAACCGTCAGCCGCGCAACGAGTGCGCAAAAAATATGCTCACCCAACTTCGAGGACCCGAGAGCCTTTCTTAATCCTAGCTCTTCTGGCAATCAAATGCAGCTTCTCCATCTGGCCTTTCTCGAGGTCATCCGGAGGAGCAACAGCAGGTTCTTCCAGAGTTTTCCGAGGAGGCGCGATAGGTCTAGTTTCCAGGAGATCGCCTGTCGGTCCGTTCGTGTCTTGTAGAAATATAGCACAGGAGTACCTATACCAACATAAGTAAAGATGAGATAGAGATACGAAGGGTTGGATCCGCGCACGTCATATCCCAAGACAGGAATGCTTGAAACACTTCATTAGACAGATCGTAGTGCATCCTAGAGAGGCTTTGCGTGAACGCCTGACGTCACTTTAAGCACTACGCACGATATGTTCTGGCGACTCCTCGACAATGCGTTGGCTAGGCGAGAGTTCGATCTGTCGTATTAGCATTAATAGAGTCCGGCAAGAAGATGAGCGCAGCTCACATGTAGCTGAGACCTTGGAGAAGTGGCGTTGCGAACGTCGACATTTCGGTGAGAGCGCGGCGGTTCAACAGGAATATCTGCAGGACAGGACAGGCTTAGAGATACAGGACATATAAACTCACGACTCTGACCTTGAACACGTTGCCGAGGTTATCCACCTCAATCTCGTGCAACATGTAGGCATCTATGATTCGTTCTATACCTTTCAGTATCCGGAGAAATAAGCCGCTAGGATCTCACCCGCAAACCCAAAATCCGCATGCAAGAGTAACCGAACCCAGAACCCCTCGTCCACAACTGTAATCTTCGCAGCCAAGCCCGCTGAAGGCCCACCTATATGCGCTGGCAGAGTATAGCCACTGCCGAATTCATGCAACACGCCCAGTGACTCCAGCCGCAGCTGTCCGCGCGTGATTCTAGCTAGTGTCGACAGAATGGCCGACTTGGCTGGGCGGGCGGGGTTAACAACGTTCCAGTACAGGCTGCATATGTGGGTTTTCGTACCGAACGACTGGAGCGGGTTCTTCGTCGAGCGCAGCAATAGATTTTGTGCATAACTGGACAGACTATCCAGCAGCGCAGGCGAATGCGCGAAGTACTTGTACGTGGAAGCCATGACAGAGGAAATGGGATGATTTCGAGAGTTGATTAGCATGCGACACTGCAAGTTGTTATATACACTGGGTCCCATTCATTCGGGGCACCGGTGGACATTTGAATCCTCACATGCCCCTCCAAATCTAGAGTAGTACAGATCTCAGCCGCTAGCTGCTAGTCAATCATGATGGCGACTGGCCTTCTCCTGCAACGTCGATGCTAAATGGTTTGATCCAGATATCCCTTGTGGCGGGCGAATCGGATTACCGCAAAACCCACCGTCGATACTCTGGTCCCAAGGTGGCAGGAATACTACCAGCTGCAGTGTGCAGCTACGAAAACTCCGATTTCAGGCTCGAATTCGAAGATGGCAGGGGCTCCATATGATGCGTCCCGGCGCTATCCGTTTCGAAGCTGTTTTCTTATTGGCGTGAAGTCCCACTCGCGCGCAAAGATGTCAAGATGTGTATTGTCGGTTCCTCCCCAGTTGTGGTCTTTTTGCGAGAAGTCACTGCCACATTAATTAATCGATCGCTAGTCAAATATATAGGTCTAGTCGGCACGTGACATGGAGACCACCGCTCCAGTCGGTCTGCACCCTTCCCGTGACACCGAACATTGATTACTTTTCCCCTTCAATCATGAGAACTCGCTGCGAATAAGCAGCTCCAGGGTGACAGGTCCGACAATTCCGGGTAGCAGACATTCAACTGATCGAATGCATGCGAACGGGTACGTGAGATACTGAGTACCGAGTACTGAAAGCTGACTATCGAGATGACGTGCACTAGCCCGACGAGCGCGCAGTCCTTTGAATGGAACACTGTTTTCAAGTAAATATTAACTGCTCGACTTTGATGCTCCCTTCCATTTGGCGTCTTCATGCAGATAAGACGTCCCTCTCCGATCAATGGGCTCGACATATCTCTGCTCGGACGAACGTTAGAAGAGCCTCGGATGATCCCCATCGGAGACGCTGCCATTGACGACCGCCAGGATTGAGAACGATTCTGGAGCCTCTCTGGAGCCTCCGATGGCAGGAGAGCCCAGCCTCATTTCCACCCCCGCTGGTCCACCCGAGCAGAAATAAAGCAACCGGCTGCGGGACCTCGAGATTTCTCTTGCATACTAGTATACCGACGAAGACAGAGATACTGCCCTTGTCAGTCTTAACCCATAAACCCTATCTACTACACGCCTGTCTACCCACTCACCTTGACCACCGTCTCTTCACTGGTACTCCCCTCCTCGTCATCGTACCCGCCCCGAGAGTCGTGCTCGTACGTGCGCCGGATATACACGAGGCTCACTGTACGCGCAAGAACCCCAGCGTCGCGGCGCGGAAGTGCTTGTAAAACTTGAAAGCTTGACGGCTCACTGTGCCTATAGACGGCCGATGCACTCGGAATCCAGGACACACGCCCGGTCCTTAAGTCAGCCATATTCTCTCGACCCGTCGCGCGCATTCAGCTTCGGTGCTCTCCATTCAACCCGGTGATGCGGCGTCTTCACGTCCCTCTCCTTTACGATCGAAATGGCGTAGATACCGATTCAGGGAGAGGGCGTGATATCAATTTATAGTACGCGACTCGAGACCGGGTCATGTATCAACGTCTTGTAAAATATATGGCGGTCCAGTGTATATAGGCCACGAAAGTGAGTGGATATAAGCGAGGGGCAGAGAACAGATGACGAAGTTCAGCCACCGATGACTGCATAACACCTGCCCGCCACGGACCTACACACGACCCAGGCGACAAGTCACCTCTGTAGTCTGAGGAAGGATGCAGGAGGTGGCGTTGATTCCTAATAGGGCGGTGGTACGTCATCCTTCCTCGACCGGCTCACCTCTCTGCGCTACCCCTCATTCGCCCCCGCCGACGTTCCACAGCCCTCGCCAACTCCCCATGATGCCCCACCCGGTGCTCGGACGCTCCCTCTTCGTTGGCGCTGTGTGGGTAGGCTGAGGCGGAGGGTAGGAGCAGGCGCGGGGGATCTCGATCGTCGTGCTCGGTGATCATAGCTGTGCTCATGACGTCATCCAGACTGGGGTCATCACGAGTGGCTCACCATTCGTACTAGTCTTCGTAGATACGCGAGGCGGTACTCACTCGGCTCACGTGTGCGTGGGATCGAGTACAAGCCAAGGGTGCTCTGTCGCGAGGAGGGTCTTACTCTTCGTCTCAACAGACGACCATGACGGCGATCTCCTCGGTGAACCGGACCCACTTCTCCGCGTACAGCGGACAGTTTCCCAGAAATTCGAGGGCAGCCAGCGCCTGAGAGGGATGGCACACGACAAAGTTGTCATACGCCAGTGTGCGGCTCTTCAGCATAAGAAGTAGTACCAGCTCCTGTGCTGCATCCTAGATAGATTCCACACTAGACTCGACGCTCATAAACTCCGAAACCACGCAGCCTCGCGAGAGCAGGGCTCTTTTTGCCGCAACTTATCCTGATCGTCGAGGGGGCGGGGTGTACCTGCACCGGCGCGATCGCTGCACATCTGCGTTAACGTGCTCGATCTCCACGGTGAGACCGTCCACCCGCTCGTCATTTCTAGGCAGTCTATACGCCGAGCGCGGCGAGATGACTTGCTTGGCGGGTGGACATTGAGGATCACAACGTCGATGTTAGATACGGACCCCGATGCGACAGCCTGCGTAGATGGTAAAGTCATTTTCATTGTCCAGTCCGAATAACGAGAGGCGATCAGCGAGTAGCTTCAGGCAGAAAAACCCGCTCTATCAATAGGGGCGAACGAGGGGTGCGCGACGTACGACGATCCCGCGCCTCCTCCTAACCCCACCTCCTCCTGCGAAGAGGGCAGCGGCGTCCCAGCACCTGGGGGGCGAAGATCGCAGATGCGGCCCGGGGAACACGCGAGGCAGTGAACAGTCAACTTTGTCATCTGGGCCCCTCCCTCGCTCCGAGTACTAGTCGTGAATTAGACTCAAGCCCGCACATCAAAATAGGCTCTGCTGACTCGGACCGTGCGTGGCATGGAAGCATTCAATTCGAGTCCGGTGTCGCCTGGACCGGTATGTATATCTCTACCCGCGGCCTGTAGCTGTCCGTATTATAGGATGTCAACAAGCCCTCCAGGCCGAGGGGGGGCGATCGCGGTGAAGCCTTTACCGTCCGTCTTTTTTCAGCTGCGAGCACTGTTTTGTCGTGCGTTTTATTGCGTTACTTGGAGGTGGGCGCGACCCTCGTACCGGGTTTATCCAGGACATGAAGAGCGCTGCGAGTGAAGCAAGTCTAAGCATCTGCATCTGTCACGGGTTAACGCCTCCACAACATTCGCTATGCAGGCGCTAAACCGCCGTCTAAGCTCTCAGGTTCGCATTACTGTGAAATCTAGTTCACAGCCCTACGGAATGATATATAAAGGCGTACACAGATGTGTACAACATCGTAACAGAACGGAGAATACAAAGAGGAAGAAATAAACATGCAGAGATTGCGTGATAACATCCATCACGCCGAGGCTGATCCTTATGAATTAATTCCCCCATCTTCTTCGAGGCGGGATCTTTCTTGACGGCTATCCAGGTAGTCCTGCAGTCGACGAACTCCATGTGTACCTCAGAAACGATTCCTCGCATTCGGAAAATTCGGCGTCGACATCGGCGGTGGCAGTGACTAATGAAATAGCTTTTGCATGACGATCGTTAGGTCAACGATGTGAGCCACGAAGGCGGGTCTGGAGAACGCATTGTCAGAATAAACGCAAGATGACATGACGCACACTTGTCGCTGCCTGATCAACTGCTCGCGAGCGCCATCGGGATGAAGTCGCGGTAAGTATACTGTATTAGCAGTGTCGAGACTAGATCGGACACGAGTAAATGTCCAGAATTAGACGAGACACTGGCAGTCCAACGTGCTCGGGAGACCTTGGCATTGCCGTCCTCAGTCAAAGTAGCTAGTGTTAATGATGAGGGATTTTACATCCTTGAAATCCCACATCTCGAGGACGATGTCGCGGTGTATCACGCACGGACGGGTGTCAAGGAAGTGAACACCGCGCCAATGCTCTATGCAGCAGTCAGACTCACTCAAACTCGTGACTGCTAGCATGACAACGAATCAGAGACATGGCGCCGTCCAATCCTATCGCCGGATTAGCTCGTACACAGCCTAATTGACTCTTGGATGGTTGTCTCCGCATCGACGCGCTGAATAATGCCGGCAGTATTTGCGTCAACCCCGGCGTGGCTGCTGACGGGACGGAAGGGAGAAACTTGGTCCGGAATCCGGATTGAGAGCCCGACCTGTGAGTCCAGTGTCAGCTTGATCAGGGATTGAAGTGCATCTTCGTACCTGGGCTTGATTTTCTGATGCAAGGGAGCACCTGCGTCCGGGGTACAGCTGACGTACTTGAGACATAGATTATCGGGACTGAACTTGTTGTTAGAATTTGGGTTTCGGGTCAAGCTCACGAGTGACAAGGCAACAAATCAGTTGAGCCCGGAAAAAGGCCAAGTCGAGACTGAGGTTGTTAGCCTCAGTCCTGCTCAGCTTATATAGTCATTCGTGGCTAATACAAAAGGTTTTACTATGTATGGTGAGAGTAAAGACGGTAATGAGTAAGTCCCGAGTCTTATCTAAGGTTTGAATAATGAATGTGAGTCAGCACAAAGTCAGACAACCTATGGTTCCATGAAGTAGTTTAGGGTCCATGAGAGAATAATGTGAAGGGAAACTTAGAGAAATTGAAATGCCCATAACATCACCCCTTCCCTAGAATTGATGTCCTTGGCAATTTGTGTAGAGTGTTGTTCATGGTCTCGTTTGATGGTTTTCATGCTTTGTACTTTCTCCTGTTCCTTCATCAACTTACTCCTAACCATTGATTTTGGTTTTCTTCTGGAGCAGGGATTGTGAAGGGGATAATTGTAATACATGTCTAGTCAGTTTGAGGGAATGTGGGTGGTAAATAGATGAGACCAAGGGTTTTTCTTCTTTCCTTCCATTTCCTCCACTTCTCGGCCCAATAATTCCATTCAGATAAATCAGAAGTCATTACTGCTTTGACTTTTTGTTTTGGAGGAATCATAATTTGTGGTGGTGCAGTTGCACTAGGATTTTGTTGATGAAATTGTACTAGTAGGGGTTGGTGTTTTCGAAGTAGCCAACTCCTGGCTTCCCATGTTGCTTCAGATAAAGGTAAATCTTTCCATTTGACCAGATATTGAACTCCATTCACTTGTGCACACATCTCGAGTATTTCTTCCACAACCCTTTGTTGGCGCACGAGCACTGACACGCTATGACGCGTGATCCGCGTTTGTGCAATGCGAGAGCGACATCGTCACAGAAGTATTGGCGTCGACGTATATAGTCGCCGCCTCTCCCCGCGCTCCATTTTCCTCAGTCGTTATCGTACACGGCTGAGGTGAGCGCCCCCCATCCACATATCTCATGTCCGAGCATAGCATTGATCCATGTACCATAGAACATTTGTCTATAGGTACACAGCTCTATATATAGTCGTTATCGTACACGGCTGAGAACATTTGTCTATAGCTTCTACAGGTTATGAGCCTCTGACCTCGTGCTCTCGCAAGCCGAGTCGCAGAAACTTGACATCTTTGACTCTCGGACCCGAAGTACGATCCGAAGCGCCCACCTACGTGCGCACAGCTCGCGTCTCCTCGCTCTCGCTCTCTTCTACGTCGCTCGCTCTCGCTTTTCCCCCCCGCTCGTTCTCTTCGCATGACTGGCGGCAAGTCTAGTTCCCTCAAGGACCCCTCGACGGATCCTCCTAAGGCCCCCGCCGTCTCTGAGACTCAGCCTTCGGGTACAACCACCATGGCGCCGAGCATTCCGCTACTCACGGTTGCGCCCTCCATCATCGCAGCGGCGCACGCTATCAAGCTGGACCTGACCGAGAACAACTATCGTGCTTGGGCTCATGAGAACACGCACACCCTTCGCTTATGCGGGCTTGGCGGCTACATCGATGGTCGGATTGTCTGTCCTGACCGCTCCTCTGACCCCGTCGGCCACAACAACTGGATTTCCAACAATGAATCCATTATCGCACTCTTCAGTCTGCGTGCCGTCCAGGAGGAGCGCCGTTTCATCGACCCCGCCACGACTGCCCGGGAGGCCTGGGATGCCCTTCGTGCCCGCCATGAGCAACAAGGCCCACTGACCCAGATTACGCTTATCGAGCAGGCATTTGCCGCTCGCTACTCCACCGAGGAACGCTTCGCTACGACCAGCCACCGCCTCACGGAGCTCGTCGGACGTATCTGGGCCATTGGCATTCCTACCCAGGACATGTTCCTCGCTATCGTCATGCTGAACGCCCTTCGTGACTTCTCTGGTGTCCGCGACCATATCGCGACTTCCCTCTCCAAGCCCCAGTCCGGTACTGACCCGGTCTTAACCTCCGATGCCATCCGCGCCCGTCTGGACTACCAGCAACAGATCGTTGATCGCGACCGCGCTGTGTCTTCTACACCTGATGCTTTGGCCGTCCAGCCCGTGAGGACCAAGAGTACTCTCATTTGCAGTCACTGCAAAGGCCATGGTCATCTTGTTGCCTCTTGCTGGGCTGAGGGCGGCCCTATGGAAGGTCGCCGGGATGAAGTTCTTGCGGCGAAGAAGGCACGCAAGACGGGAAAGGGGAAGGGCGGCGCTCCGTCCACTACGTCTACCTCCGGGGCTCGTCCCGCTCATGTTACCAAGCGCTATGACCAGGATGGCCGAGCCTATCTTCTCGACAACGCTACCGGGACAGCCTTCTTTGTTACCGATACTCCTGCCACTGCGTCTACTGTGGCTTCTATGATGACTGAGTCTGCTACTGTCCTGCACGTCGAGCCTTCCCCCGTCACGCCTGAGTGGTTGGCCGCCTACTCTGAGTCTGCTGGTGACCGCTTTGAATATGAAGCGCATATGGCCTTAATCGAGGATTTTGACTGTAGCGTTGATTGGCACGAGAGGAGGAGATCCGATATCCCTGATGAGTGTCTCACTTCTCTCCCTGTTTCTCCGGTGAAGTGCTCGGCTCGTGCCCCACTCCAGAACATTGAAGCTTCCTTCTTCCTCGATTCCGGTGCTACTGCCCATGTCTCTCCCGAACGTAGTGACTTCTGCGAACTTCGTCCCGTCCCGCCTAGCGCTATCAAGGGTGTTGGTGGATCCACTATCCAAGTCATCGGTATTGGAAAAATCAAGTTGCTTGTCGCGCGTGGCGTTCACCTCGAGCTCCGCAATGTTCTCTATGTACCGCAAGCGACTGTCCGTCTCATCTCTGTTGGCTGTCTTGCCGACGATTCCCGTCTCGGTTCTTACTTTGATCGAACCTCTTGCTGTCTCACCAAACCCAATGGGACTGTTGTCGCCCGCGGCGTCCGTACTTCTCGCAAACTGTATCGCCTTGAGAGCTCTCCTCCGTCGACTGCACATGTCTATTTTTCGACCCGCGTTCCCGATGTCGAAGTATGGCATCGTCGTCTCGGTCACACCAACCCGCGTACTGTCGTCGAGATGGCAACCCACAATTCCGTGACAGGTATGCGCATCGATCTCTCCACCCAGCCCCCGAAATGTGACCATTGCATTCTCGGCAAGCAGGTCAAGAACTCACCTCCTAAAGTTCGGGCTGGGGCTAAGGCGGATCGGAAGCTAGGCATCATTTTTGCAGACCTGATGGAGGAATCAGTAGTCTCTGCCTCGGGAAAGAAATTTGTACTTAACCTCGTCGATGATCATACCTCGTTTATGTGGTCTATACCTCTTCCGACGAAGGATGCTGCCTTCGGTGAGCTTCGAGCATGGGAACGTCTTCGTGAGCATGAGACCGGTCTCACAGTCGGAATCTACCGGACGGACAGCGGGGAACTCAAGAGCGCCGACATGGCGAAGTGGCTTGCGTCGCGCGGTACCCAACACCAATTCACTGCGCCACACGTATCTGCTCACAACGGTCGCGCTGAACGCGCTCACCGCACTCTACGCAACAAGGCGCGGACGATGCGCCTTTATGCTAACCTCCCCGAAAATCGTTGGGACATTCTTGTTGAAACTGCGTGTTACCTGACCGTGCGTACTCCCTCTCGATCCCTGCCTAATTACCGCACTCCCTGGGAGGCTTACTACGGCGTCAAACCTGATGTCTCCCATCTCCGGGAGATCGGTTGTCGCGCTTTCGTCCGTAAAGACACTGGATATAACCCTAAGATCAAGGCTCGCTCAGAAGAATGCGTCCTTATCGGCTACAGCCCGAATTCCAAGGCTTATAGGTGCTATCACCGCGCTACCCATCGAGTCATTACCTCGTTTCATGTAGAATTCATCGAATCTCATGAGGCTACCCATCGCCCCTTCCATCCTGGCCAAATCCTTCCTGGTTCACCTCCCATCGCCTCTGACATTCTACCGGGGCCTTCGACTTCTCCTCAAGACTCTCAAGGTTCCCAAGTCGCTTCAACAAGCGCTCAAAGCCCTCAAAACCGGGAAGTTGACCCCGCAAGTCAGTCCTCCAACATACAAGTCGCTTCAATAAGCGCTCAAAGCCCTCAAGACCGGGAAGTTGACCCCGCAAGTCAGTCCTCCGCCACTCTTGGCCTCTCCTCTGATCCGGCTGTCCTCGACGGTCTTCCCCTTGATGCTCCAGTGTTACCTCTCTCACCTCTGGTTCCTGCACCTGCTTCGTCACCTCCTACCGCTGCTCCCCTGTCTGATGCTTCTCCTGCCGTGGACCTTCGCCGCTCCTCACGTGTGCCCGTTCCGAGCGATAAACGTGCAGAAACTGAGGGCCTCCCAAAGGTCTCCGCTGTCCAGCAGGCCACCGCAGAGTCTACCGCTATCGGTGAGCGCCTTCGTCTTGAGCGAGCTAACCGCCGCGCGCACCACGAACCGACCATCACTGAAGTCCTCGCGATGATTCACGAATCCTTCACCACGCTTGCTGATGGACCCATCGACGTCGAGTATCCTGACGATCCCAAGAGTCTACGGGAGGCTATGGCCGCCGCTGATGCTGATCACTGGCATAAAGCACTGCTCGACGAATTCGCCTCCATTAAGGAGCTCGGTGTCTACAAGCTCGTCCCTCCATCTGCCGTTCCTCCCGGTCGTAAGCTCATGAACGGGCGTCCAGTCTTCCGGCTCAAGCGTGATGAGCATGGTGCCCCGGCTCGCTACAAGGCTCGCTACGTCTGCAAGGGCTATGAGGCTGTCTTCGGTCTCGATTACGATAAGACAACTTCACCGACCATGCGCATGGAATCCTTCCGCGTACTTCTCCACCTGGCAGCTGCCCTCGACTGGGATACCCAGCAAATAGACATCAAGACCGCGTTCCTTTACGGTCTACTCCCTGCCGATGAAGTCTGCTACATGCGTCAGCCTACCGGTTTCGAGGAACTTGGTAAGGAGGACTGGGTCTGGGAGCTTCAGAAAGGGCTCTATGGAATGAAACAGGCTGGTCGTATCTGGAACAGGACGATGCACGATCGGATGGTCGAACTTCACTTCACTCGCCTGGCGAGTGAGTACTGTGTCTATTACCGTCAGGACGAACATGGAATCGTTCTCGCTGGTGTCCATGTCGATGACTTTCTCTCTGTCGCTAGCCGCGCTGATGCAAACGATCGCTTCAAAGCTCAGCTCCGGGAGAAATGGCAAATATCCGACCAGGGTGAAGCTAAATTCTGCATTGGCATCGCTATCGAGCGTGATCGGTCTTCCCGTACTGTTTCCCTCTCTCAGACGGCACTGATCGACCGTGTCATTACTCAGTTTAACCTCAAGGATGCCTACCCAGTTGCGACGCCTATGGAACACAGTCTTCGGCTTTCTCGGGCAGAACACTCGCCTAAGACTGAGGAGGAGCGGCTCATCGCGGCTACGTTACCATATCGTTCGCTAATCGGCTCCCTCATGTATCTCTCTGTGGGCACTCGTCCCGACATTACCTACGCCGTCACATATCTTAGCCAGTTCCTCGACTGCTATGGCCCTGCTCACTGGGAGGCAGCTAAACGTGTTGTCAAGTATCTCAAAGGCACTCGCGACTTCAAACTGGTCCTGGGCGGCAAGCATACGGCGCAGTTGCTCGGTTACACTGACTCCGGCTTTGCCATGTGTCCCGATACCCGCCGTTCCGTCGGCGGATACTGCTTTACTCTAGGCTCTGGCATGGTGACCTGGCGTTCTTCCAAGCAAAAGACCGTATCTACTTCTTCTTGCGAAGCCGAATACATAGCGGCCTCTGAGGCGGCGAAAGAACTGATCTGGCTGCGCACTCTTCTCGCGGGCATCAAGTTTGAGCAACCTACCCCTACTCCTTTACTTTGCGACAATAATGGTGCCATCGTTCTCTCTGGCGATCCCTCATTCCACAACCGCACCAAACACATCGACATCAAATATCACTACATCCGAGAACTCAGCGACGCCCGCGCCCTTTCTGTCAGCTACGTCAACACCCGCGACAACATTGCCGACATCTTTACCAAAGCTCTTGAGCCAGCCCAATTCACTCGTCTTCGTGGCTTCCTCGGTCTCAAACAATAATCTTAGGGATGAAGAACAATTGGATCTGGGGAGGAGTTGGGTTTTAGGAGGAGTCGGATTCAGGAGGAGTCGGATTCCATGCGAGGAGGAGATCTTGGGATGTTGATGTTCCGGGATGCCTAGCCCTCGCAAGGAGGAGTGTTGGCGCACGAGCACTGACACGCTATGACGCGTGATCCGCGTTTGTGCAATGCGAGAGCGACATCGTCACAGAAGTATTGGCGTCGACGTATATAGTCGCCGCCTCTCCCCGCGCTCCATTTTCCTCAGTCGTTATCGTACACGGCTGAGGTGAGCGCCCCCCATCCACATATCTCATGTCCGAGCATAGCATTGATCCATGTACCATAGAACATTTGTCTATAGGTACACAGCTCTATATATAGTCGTTATCGTACACGGCTGAGAACATTTGTCTATAGCTTCTACACCCTTTCCGCTACATCAGGAACTACTTCAGGTGCAACTAGTTTGTGATGTTGATTTGGGAATTGGGGTTTTGTGTATGGTGTTAGTAATACTTCATTGAAGACATTGTGGATCTGCCATGATTTGGGCAATTGAAGTCAATATGCTGCTGGTCCGACCTTCTCCTTGCTAGCGAAGGGGCCTAGTTGTTTATCATCGAGTTTTTGTTTGGTCTAGCCATAGAGATGTTGGTAGCTTCGAGCCAAACCAAATCTCCTATTTCGTACTGCTTGGCAGGTCGTCATTTCTTGTCATAATATGTTTTTGTGGCTTCTTTTGACATTTTTAATGCAGAAGATGCTTCTTCTTGTATTTTTTTCATATGTGTAGTCCAATCTTCTGCAGCTTGTGTTTTGAGTTCTTTTCTAGTTTCTAACCCCGTGTATGGATGGTAATCATGCATCATGAAAAATGGAGAGAAACCAGTGGCCAAATGCACTCAGTTTCTATAAATAAATTCGCAAACAGGGATCCAGTCCAGCCAGTCATCTTGCCTGTAGTTGATAAATATTTGAAGATAATTTTCTATTTCTTGATTGATCCACTTGGTCTGACCATCAGTCTGGGGATGATATGCCATAGATGGATTTCCTTCTATACCCAGCTTTTTATAAATATCTTTAATGAACATGGATGCAAACTGAGGTCCTCAGTCGGAAGTGACTCACTCAGGTAGTCCATGTTGGGATATTACTCGTTTTTGTAAGATATTGGCCCAGCCTTCAGACGTTAACTTCTCCATGCATGGTTCCACAACAAAGTCTTTGGATTTCATGTCAACACTTACTAATAGCACATTGAAACCCTTGGACTCTGGAAGATGCGTGATCATATCCACACTGATGTACTGCCAGTTACAATCAGGTGTTGGGTCTGGATTAAGAGGCGCTGCCTGTGGTTGATGTTGTATCTTGGTCTTTTGGCAGATCCCACAGCCTGATATGTATTTCTTGACATCGCTTCTAATGTGATGCCACCAGTAAGACTGATAAATTAATTCCTGCATCTTTTCAACTCCTGGATGCCCAGCCAGTGGTGTATCGTGATAGGACGAAATAATTAAGCCTTTCAAGTTGTCATTATCTGGTATAACAATTCTCCCCCTTCTCCAGATAAGGCCATCCTCAGTCTTAGAAAAGGTAGGATCTTGTTCCAGATTTCGTCTCGTTACTTCATTGCCGAGAACATGGAAATATTCTGGTTCGAGCATGGTAACATCATCATTGATAGGGTTTGGACTGCTGTTCCAGTCTGGATGATGGGAGAATGCATCAGCTTTTCCCATTGTGATCCCAGGCTTATGTATAAGCTGGAAATCATATTCTTGGAGGTCTAAGATCCAACGTGCTCAACGATCATTAAGCTTTTGCAGTTTGCAGAAGTATTCAAGATTTTTATGATCCGTATGGATCTCAAAATTTTGATGAGCATGTTTGAGGAAATGCTGCCATTCTTCCAAAGCTATAATGATTGCTAACATTTCTCTATCCCAGATTTCATAGTTCTGCTCAGCAGGATTGAAAGATTTTGAAATGAATGATATTGGACGCCAGGTCCCATTTTGACATTGTTCTAGGGTTGCACCCATGGTATACACAGAGGCATCAGTTTGGACACGGAATTGATCAGTGTCATTTGGTATTGCTAAAACTGGTGCAGACATTGATAGGCCTCAGGTGCCGCTAGCCTCCGAAAACACATTTTCGGTGTTTCTAACGACTTCTTGGAGCACTCCACCACTTCCATTCACCTCCAACACATCTCCATGCTCTGACGTACTTCATATCTGAGCTCCGAGCGACACGCCTGCTACAACCGATGCACTTAGACATTGCGCTGAGTTTCAGTACTTCACCACCACATCCTCGGAGATCCTCGGAGCCTTTACTGTATGCTGAGATGACCAAGTGACCCTTATGCACCTCAAGAGCAGTACCGACATTATCGGTGGACCTCCTACATGCTCCAGAACATCACCATGTGGATGTTGTGAGGCTATTCAGCATTCAGGACCTTCGGAACCCCCTGACATCAGCGATTTCATGACACTCAGTGCTCTTGGCACCTCTATCCCGAGCTTATCCATGCTGAGTGGACTGTATCTAGTCTCCCTTATGCACTTGTGATGATCCTATCCTCTGTTTGACCATGTGGCACCTCCGAGCTGATTGGACGCACCGAGTTCAGGTGCTGCAGACCCTCCTTGCCACTCCGATGCCATCGCGGACCTTTGTTGACTATCCTTACGATGTTCAAGATGCAAGTCAGCTCATACAAGTCATTCATGGGTGCCGACACTTCGGATGGAGCATTTTTGGAGGGTTTTCCTTCGGACCTGTTGTTTCTAAGGTGCCGAGCTTATTTCAGAATGATAGTGGTACTCGGTTAGGTGTATGACATGCTGTGGCAGTATGTTTTCGGACGTTGATAGGCCTCCAGCGTCGCTAGCCTCTGAAAACGCGTTTTCGGCGTGTTCAACACGATGCGGAAAGCGCCGAGGCCACCGACGAATCCCCGAGCGTTCACCGAGCTACGACTCAATACATCGGCGATCCCCGAGGATGCGCACCGCCGGATACTGACGTCACCGCCGAGCAGTGGACACTTCGCCGCGCCGCATGCCTGTCGGTGCTATACCGGGACTCAATTCGATGACTCAGGATACGCCGAGGTTGTCGAATGTTGCTTATGTGCTCGGACGACGGGACCGATGGCATCGGCAACGCTTACTCAACACCCTGCCTCTTCCATACGATACGACGATCCTCGGAACCTCCGGAACTCAGCCTACTCTCTCCGTGGCAGCGAGTCGCAGCACTCGGTGCATCCATCAAGCGCCGAAACACGCTGAGTCACTCATATCAGCCTTCCTGACGCAAACCAGCTGATCTTACCTTCCGTCCGACCTCGCAATAACTCGGCGGTCATTGGTCGTTGTACGATAGGATGCCGTGGGCCACCGTTTCGGTCCGGTGCCGTCGCAACACTCGGTCAGCCCTCTTTATGAAGTTCGAGGTGATGGTCATCAAGCACGAGTCGTCAAAACGCACCGAGGCGCTGTACGGGCTCAAGATGGAAGGATCTTCCCTGGGGCGGCGGTTCCTGACCCGCCTAGAGTGCTTCGGAATAAGAGCGGTATGCGGCGGACGATTGGCGAGCGGCTTGGGAGTTTAGCGAGACTCGGCGGCGCATTTCTGGTTGTATTCTCCAATTGTAGACGCATGGAGCGTTAGGCGGTCTCGGACTTAGCGGTTTCTTAGACTTCGGGTCACTTAGTACTTTAGGCGTCCTGTATATTCCTTTCCAGCAGCGAATTTTACCTCACAGCTCACATCTCAAAGTCTCGTTGCATCCGAATTGCGTTCTAAGAAGACCTCGGCGTGAGGTCTTGCGTTTACCTCTGCGTTTATCGTCCCTATTGCGTTCTCCCTGCGTCTTCTGCACCGGCGTTCCCTCTTATCGCGTCATCGAAGTCCTCCGGCGTGGAGGAACCTGTCAGTCTATAGTCCGATTAACGTCCGAGTCCCCGAAAAGGACAAGCTGGTCTAGCCCGGCTCCGAGAACTCTCTGAGAAGCGCTGAGTCGGCGCTGAGACGCGTATAGTAAGAGAGTTAGGGATCTAGAAGAGTTGAAGAGCGTCCGGGTCTACTCACAAAGAGATATACGGTGCCATTTAGTGTTCTGTTTTGCATTCCTCACCTCCCCCGAGCTTTACCCTTCTGCCCTTCGACTACTGACACTATTAGACGGAGTTCCCTCCGCGTTTTCTAGGTGTTTTTGGTGGTTGTTGTGTGTTGTAGCCTGTCAACGTATATTCTCATTTGTTGCATATGGCACAATTTGATAGACAAAGGAGCTTCGGACTTAGTAGATTTCGGACATTTGGGTTACTTAGTACTTTAGACACCCTGTATTCTCGGACCGCCATTGTTACGACTGAGCTAGAATTTGTAAAGTCGAGTAGGAGTATTTAATTAATAATATTGTGAGAGGGGAATTTCCTAAGTGATAAATCCAGCCGCAACTTGAATAAGTTCAGAACCGTAGATACCCTATAATAAACTAAATCGCGCTTGATATAATCAGCTTTCGCTATGATAAATATCAAGCTACAGGTCCTAGCTAAACCGCTATAGGAAGAGGACTTAAATCCTTAGAGGGGGGATGTTCCCGAGTATATTGGTGTGCAAGAGTGATTGATTTCCAGACGCTTCAGTGTCATTCTTATATACATTTGCAAGTTACCTCGATCAGGAGCCCGAGAGTAACTTACAGGTCTTTCTCATGATCTCTACTTAATTCTACAGGTTTCTAATATATTCTACGAGCTACTCTGTTCATCATTCATTGTCCTTGAATGTTCTTTCAGTCACAAGTGGCTACTCGGATATTCCCGACTCACACGGGAAAGTATCTAAATAAGGCTAACTACTGTGGCGCTGATAGGCCCTGTTGGATTCTGACCCCAGAAAACATGATTTAGGGTGATTCTGCGCACTTCGTGGGAACAGCGACTTAGCGACTCAATAGCGCACTGTCAGTACTCTGTGCACTAGCAACCCTACGCACCAGTGACAAGGCTCTCAGCTCTTCAGCGCACTTAGGACAGCTCCTCAGTAGCTCGGTCGGCCGAACATCATTCAGTCGAGTCATCGGCATCTCGGCACGCATCGCCTGGCATTGTTACTGCGGTCCGAACCGAGGCGGTGTCTCAGGGCACATTTCCATATGGCATACATCCCACTGTTGCTTCGGATCAGCGCTAGTTCTATTGGCGTGACTTTCCTTATGCATGCAGTGCACATCGACACATGGCGTGACTATGGCTATCACGACACCGCCGCACCACAGAGCAGCCCCGCCCTTTATCCCTCTTTCGGCAGGATCGCACTAGCATCGGCAGCATAGCCCGCCCACGGATCATCAAAGAGGCATGCTCTAACGCAAAGTCAAGACACACCCACCTGGCTCCTGTCTGCGGAACGGCATGCGTGCTAGAGTTGGTTGCACAGGGTACTGGTCGAAGAGCGCATGTGGATTAGGAGCAAGGCAGTACAAGTCGTATGGATGTGAGGCTGAGCAAAGGCACAACTCGCGGTAGTAGGTAGATAGGATCGGACATAGAGCAGTCGCTCTCCTGTATTTAAGACATTACTCTACTGTTTGTACAACAAGTTATCTTCACCACACTCTTCAGATTTCAGTCTCACATCAGAGTTTCTTCTAAGTCCGTCTTGCGACTCGCTGATATGCACAGACACACGACGAAACCCGCGGAAAAGAGACCTAAAGTGTAGACACAACCACAAAGCAAACACCAAAGCCCTTGGTGTCAGATGGCTGTGAGGCCCGGGGTAGCGAAGGGTAATATAGTTCGGAGGGGATGGGTGTAGGTGAGACGTATAGTTGGGGCTAAAGGAAGGTTGGCGCCAAGTCGCTACTTGGCAGCAGTCTGTGGAATGAAGGCGACGCTATGCGCTATGTAGCGCTATGTGCACGGCGCTGTATGGGCGCTGTACGATAGTCCTCCTGCTCGGCGCTATGTGGTCTTCGATGCTCTATAGTGGAGCGCTACTGGTAGTCGCTATCTCTAACTCGGACGTATATTGACTTCTGATTAGCACTACGCTACAGCGCACGGGGCTGTCTTGGAGAAGGGAACGTATAAAGGGTGACTTACAAACAGCGACGCTACGCTGGCGTACTCTGTCGCTATCTCTGGGTGAAGTCGGAGGTACGCAAGAGTACCTAAATGCGAATCGCAAGACAGACTTAGAAAGAAAAGCTCTGACGCAAGTTTGAGATCTGAAGAGTGTGGTGAAGATAACTTGTTGTACAGACAGTAAAGTAATGGCTTAAATACATAAGAAAGACTACTCCGTGTCTGATCCTATCTACCTACTACCGCGAGTTGTGCCTCTGCTCAGCCTCACATCCATACGACTTGTACTGCCTTGCTCCTAATCCACATGCGCTCTGCGACCAATAACCTGCGCGACCAACTCTAGCATGCGCGCCGCTCCGCGGACGGGAGCCAGTCGGGTGCGTCTTGACTTTGCGTTAGGGTGCGCCTCTTCGATGATCCGGGGCGGGCTATGCTGCCGATGCTAGCGCGATGCTGCCGAAAGAGGGATAAAGGGCGGGGCCGCTCTGTGGTGCGGCGGTGTTGTGATAGCCGTGGTCGCGCCATGTGTCGATGCGCACTGCACGCATAAGGAAAGTCGCGCCAATAGAACTTGCGCTGATCCGAGGCGACAGCGGGCTGTACGCCATATGGAAAGGCGCCCTGAGACACCACCTTGGTTCGGTCCGCAGTAAGAACACCGGCCGACGCCTGCCGAAATGCCGATGACTCGACTGAATGACGCCCGACGTCCGAGCTACCGAGGAGCTGTCTTAAGTCCGCCGAGGAGCTGAGAGCCTTGTCGCTGGTGCGTAGGGTCGCTAGTGCACAGAGTACCGACAGTGCGCTATTGAGTCGCTAAGTCGCCGTTCCCACGAAGCACGCGGAATCGCCCTAAGTCGCGTTTTCTGGGGTCAGAAGCCAACGGGGCCTATCATCGCGTTTAGGTACTCTTGCATACCTCCAACTTCACCCAGAGATAGCGACAGAGTACACCAGTGTAGCGTCGCTGTTCATAAGTGATCCCTTAGCAGTCCCTTCCTCCTAGACAGCCCCGTGTGCTGTAGCGTAGTGCTAACAAGAGTCTATATACCTCCGAGTTAGAGCTAGCGACTATGAGTAGCGCTCCCCTATAGAGCACTGAAGACCATACAGCGCTGAGTAGGAGGTGCATCATATAGTGCCTACACAGCGCCGTGCACATAGCGCTACATAGCGCATAGCGTCGCCTTCTATCCTCAGACTGCCGCTGAGTAGCGACTTGGCGTCAACCTCCCTTTAGCCCCAACTATACGTCTCACCTACACCCATCCCCTCCGAACTAAATTACCCTTCGCTACCCTGGGCCTCGCAGCCATCTGACACCAAGGGCTTTGGTGTTTGCTTTGTGGTTGTGTCTACCCTTTAGATCTCTTTTCTGCGGGTTTCATCGTGTGTCTGTGCATATCAGCGCGTGACTCGACTCAAGTTCTCAAGTCTTTGTAGTTAGTAAATTCTGAGTTAACCAAGACTTGTTGACTCTGATGCTAGACTTAGTAGATTGAGTCCTGATAGTCCATGAGGTAGCATATATTCGGGCTAAATAGAGAATCTAGAAATATGTAGTTAATTCATAACTACACTATAACACCCATCAGATCATTCTGGACCACTGCACTGGTCACCATCGAATTTAGTTCACCTTTCTCATCTCGAAGTCTCACTGCATTCAAAATTGCATTCTAGTCGGCCTCGGCATGAGGTCTAGCGTTTGTGTTGTGTCTTATCATCTCCATTGCATTCTTACTGTGTTTTACTGCATCCTCATTGTGTTCTATTGTGTCCTAGAGTCCTCTGGCATGGAGGGAACCTTCCAAGCTATTGTCTTTCACCCTTCCGAGTCCTTCCGATGGACAGCTGGTCTTGCCCAGTACCGAATACCCTCCGAGAAGTGCTGAGTCAGTGCTGAGATGCGTAGAGCCAGGGTTTTAGAGAGTTAGGAGCATTATAGAGCGTCTGGGTCGACTCACAGGAGATATACAGTGCCTTCCATTGTGTTGTTTTTCATCCCTCACCTCCCCCGAGCTTTACCTTTCTACCCTTCGACTGCCGACACTATTAGATGGAGTTCCCTCCGCATTTTCTAGGTGTTTTTGGTGGTTGTTGTGTGTTTTAGCCTGTCAACGTTGATACGCCCCGTTGGCTTCTGACCCCAGAAAACGCGACTTAGAGCGATTCCGCGCGCTTCGTGGGAACGGCGACTTAGCGACTCAATAGCGCACTGTCGGTACTCTGCGCACTAGCGACCCTACGCACCAGCGACGAGGCTCTCGGCTCCTCGGCGGACTTAGGACGGCTCCTCGGTAGCGCGGACGTCGGGCGTCATTCAGTCGAGTCATCGGCAT